>VDFB02203118.1:0-12306 GCA_007258455.2 Sequoia sempervirens | reverse complement strand
AACACAATTGAAGATGATGGTATAAATACATTGATCCATGACACATTTAATGGAACAACTGATCATGATGACCGAGATGACTTTGATGATGTTCATGAGTTACCTATACTTGAGAAAGCATACGAGCCCCTTTATGAAGGCTCCTAAACAACTCTTCTCTCTGTTGTATTGTTGCTGTTGAACTTGAAGGTTATGAATGGTTTATCAAACATAGCAATCTCACGGATGTTAAGGTATGTCATATATGTCATCTTTTTTCATCTATTTTAATTGTTGTTATTTCATCACTAGTAAATAAAGGATGAAATATGTACCATTAATATTCTTTATATTAACAAATTATTTTTTGTTGTAGATTGATTAGTGAATTTTTGTTACCACCAACAAATATTTTACCTTGCTCATACCGATATTTATCTGTCATTATGAAAGATATCGGAATGGAGTATCAAGCAATAGATGCATGTCCCAATGATTATATTATATATCATAAACAACAGGAATTTGCAACAGAATGCCTGAAATGTCATATCAGTAGATATCGAACAGATCAACTAACAAGAAGGTGTCTCGCAAGGTTCTTCGTTATATTCCCATTATTCCACGTATGCAACGATTATTTAGGTGCAAAAGATTAGCACAATTTATGGATTACCATGCACAGAATATAAGTGGATATGACATTCTTTAAATGTTTGCGGATGGTTCTACATTTAGGGACATGGAGGAAAAATGGCCACACTTTAAAGAAGAACCTCGTAATCTCAGGCTTTCATTGGGAGCGGACAGTGTCAATCCATTTGGAGAGCTGAGATCTATTTACTCAGTGTGGCCTATTTTTGTTTTCAACAATAACATTCCTCCATGGATGTCAATAAAGAGGGAGCACATAATGTTGTCAATGATTGTTCCAGGTATTTGTTTACATCAATTTTCTTTAACATAGTAGCATCTCATTTGTCTTATTTGTTGCATTATGACATTTTTTCAATTGAATAGTCATTTATATTAATTTATATATATTGCAGTAAAATGGTGATAATAATTATGTAATGTTTATGTTCATTCAACTAGGTAAGTACCAAGTTAAAGATATGAATGTATATATCGAGCCTCTGATCGACAAGTTACTAAAGTTATGGAATGGTGTCACTATGTATGACATCTCTAGACCAATAGGACAAAGACAATTTCAATTCCATGCAATGCTTGTATGGACAGTTCATGATGCCCCAGGGCTAACACATTTTTGTGGTATGTTATAACATTCAACTGCACTTTAACAATATTTAATTTGATGAAGTAGATATCATTGATGTTTTTAAAATAATCTATTCACTATATATAATTATAAAAATGGGCATATTTAATCCAATTATATATGATCTTGCAGGTCTTCAAACAAAGGGAAAATTTGCATGTCTAATTTGTGGTCCAAAGATGAAATCTCGTCATTCAACAAGTTTAGGAAAGTAGGTGTTTGATGAGTATAGGAACTTCCTCCATAGAAATCATAAGTATCAAACTATTGAAAAACATCTTTTCAATGGGGAAAGAGGAGAGACTACATCAAACCACATGAAGAATGACACCTTTCCTATGTAAGTTGGAATATAATAGAATTAATCATCATATGCATCGACAAATTCTTTTATCTATCATATATGATATGTTTTGAATTTATATTTTTATATTGTGTTGTGTTTACTCATGTTGTAATTGACAATGATTGTCGTTGTTAATTTTTTTAACTTATATGCTTCATGAAGATCGTCAAGGCATTAATGGCCAGCTTCCACAGGGACTGAAAAGTTATCCCAGACAATTTAGTAGGTTGCCCTACTATGAGCAGCTACAAATTGTGCATTTGTTTGATACAACACATATCAGAAAGAATATAATGGAAACATTATGGAAAATATTGGATGGAAGGCATGACAAATAAAAAATTGTCAAAATTTGCAGTGACATTCAGGAAGCCAATCATGCAATGAAAAATGTCATTCAATTAAATAGCGATGGAGACCAAATTAATATAAGTTCCCTTCCTTGGTTATTAACAGAGTAGCAAAGCAATGCTATAAAAGAAGTCATACGAAAAATTTGATTTCCCACAGGATTTGCTGCGAACATAAACAATATAATAACAAAGAAAGGTGAATTTGGGTCAGGGATGAAAACGCATGATTGACATACCTTCATTTAGGTAATTATTCTGGTATATTATACACTTGTATAATGCATGTACTTTTCAGTGTATTATGTTTACTACTTTTCAAAAAATAATGAAAAGATCATTTTATAATTGTTGCAGCACGTTCTACCTCTATCTCTCCCAGAAAACTTTGACAACAATGTCAAGCAAGTTATATATGATCTTGGAAAATACATGAGGTAAGTAGTGAGACTTTTTCAATTTGTTGTATACATCTTATAATTTTTATTTGTTTTACTTGTTATGTAATATACTATATATTTTTGTTAAATCTCGTTAATATATTTGCACCTTGAATCACTTGTA
This sequence comes from Sequoia sempervirens, assembly GCA_007258455.2. Lineage (NCBI taxonomy): Eukaryota > Viridiplantae > Streptophyta > Pinopsida > Cupressales > Cupressaceae > Sequoia > Sequoia sempervirens. The sequence goes on along the minus strand of VDFB02203118.1, from coordinate 9,785 downwards.
GATGGTTGGCATCTAAAGAAATCCATAAAGAAGATATAAATTATTGGAAGAGAAAAATTCTTCATCTAATGTGTGAAATGCAAAAGTGTCTACTTTCGACATTTTTCAATGCACAAGAACACTACCTCATACACCAGATTGAGGAGATTGAATTGTGTGGACCTGTACACACAAGGTCAATGTGGATGGTTGAGAAGCACTTGAAATTTTAGAAGGATTTGGTTAGACAAAGAGCACATCCTGAGGGTTATATGGTGGAGGAATACATGGTATACCAAACCATGGTGTACATTAGTGAATATCTTCCTAAGTTTGCAGCAAAGATCCATGTAGATCGCATTTGAGATCCCAACTCTATTAACAAATTTGAAGGGGAGTACCTGATGCGGAAAGGTAGATTGAGGAAAGTGAGAGGTAATTATAAGATGGTCATGAAGATTAATTGGAATACATTTTACATATGGTTTTATGTATATTGTACTTATTTAATTTTTAATCTTCAATATACATCAATTATAAATTAAGGTCGTATACTATGGTATTTAACTAATTATACGTCATTTGTGAATTTAAATTTTTTTTGACACAATTGGTCGAGAGTGGGATGCACTACATTTGTACGTCACGAACAATCTTGATTGGATGACAGTATGGATTGAAATATTTCAACAATATGGTCGCGCATTAACATGGGAAGGTGTGGCTTCATTGGTTAAAGAAGCTCACCGTAATGGAGATTCCAATGTTACACAAAGGGAAATTGATTTAGCATATGGTTTAAGAGATAAAAAGGTACATATAAATATATTAATCACCAATATTATTTAATTATTTTCAATTATATTGATGTATATATATGTTGAGATTGTTTTCTTTGCATACATTCGGCCAAGAATAAATATGTTTATCAACTAACGATATTGCAATAATTTTTACATGTTTGACATATTGCAGGTGAAATAACACAAGGCTATGTGGTGCAATGGTCATAAATTTTGAATCAAAATATTGGATGACATGAAGAAAACTTGTGATTCTAGTATAACTACAGTCTTTCAGGTGACTAATGTTTCATCTAGAAGTGACATACATCCAGAAGTCTTAGAAAAATCAATACTATGGGATTTTGGATGATATACTTGAGTGTGACTTTAAGTCCTTCAGATTAATTTTGTTCATCGTCCTATGGTATAAGCTACGATTGAATGAAAATGATCTTGAGATAACTGTTATTGAACATGATAATGGATTTACCATGGTTAATACAAGGTTGATTGACCAAGCTGGAAATGAGTCGTATGTTCTTCCAAGCCAATGTGAGCAGGTATTTTAATCAAAGGTTCCAGGTAAACCGGGTTGGTCATTTGTTGTTAGACATGACCCAAGAGGAAGGCCGATAAAGTATAATGTGGTGGAAGAAGAAGATACCGAAGAACTATAAGATGATGTAGATGATGATCAGGATCAACAGTTAGTTGATGATGTCCCTAACAAAGATGTCCAAGAGGGGGAACTAGATCATGATGATGTAGGAGTTAATGTTCATAAAGATGATATCTATGTGGATGATGACATTATCAAAATTGATATCAATGGCGATGATGATAATATGACTAATCCTTATAATGTCGAATCTGGATCAGATGATACAGACAAAGAGTTGGATGAAGAAGAAGATCAATGACATTGAAATGTATGAGTTATGCAATTATATTATCTATAAGATATTATTTTCTTGATAGAATTATATTTGACTTATGTGGTTACATAATTAATTCATGATGTTTTTAATTTTTATGCCATTACATAATTAATTCAATGATGTACTTTTTAATGTTTGAAAGGTCAAAAAATTAAAACATTTCAATAGTGATGTTAACAACCTTGAAATTAGTGTGTTTTATGTTTCATGTGATCATAAAAGAATAAAAATTCAATTGTAGAGGTGGTTGTTCAGTGGTTGACGTGTAAAGGCCTTTAAAAGGCATAAAGTGATCATTGTAATGGTTGTTGATGGTTGAGGATTTAAACTACAAGCTCTTGACATTCGAAAATCTGTGTTTTTCTTCAAAATTTTTGTATTTTTCTTGTTATGCAAAGATTGTAACGGGTCAAGCATGCAGCCATATTTTGATGTGAAATCAATTCCATGAAGATATGTGTTAGCTTTGATTTGAATATGATTTGATGGCTTAAGGCATTGATTTGAGTTAGAAAGCTTCATTTCTTTGCATACAGCCGTTACCCTATTTTTGAGGGTTTTGTAGTCCAAACATGATATAAAGGGGCTCTTACACTTTTTGTGATTACTGTAGCTTGTGTAAGAGGCCCCATGGATACTGTTGTAATTGTAGGATGCATGAATAGGGCATAGGATGAGAAATAAAGAAGGTATAGCTGTTGTCCTCAAGAGTTTTGTGAAGAAAAGCATGTGAAATGAGAGGTACTTTCTGGCCTGATGCTTGTTTGCTCCTTCATTTTCAGGATTTCGCCGTGGCGCCCGGTTAGCGCGTTAGATATTTTGGTCGAGTCTAGGCAGAGCTGCAGCAGTACCCTGTAAAGTTCGGATGGTTTTAAGGAAAAATGCAATTTAGGCTTTGAGTCTTTTTGCAGTAGATTTTAATCTTCATGGGGATTTGATTGCTCTCATGCTTCGTAGAACATGATATTTTATTTAAATTAAAATTAATATACAAAACCTAAGTGGGACCAAATAATTTCATTGGATAAAATCCACAAATCTTTGATATCTCTACCTTTATATTCATTATGGACTAATAGTTGAACACAAAAATCTATTTGTTGTTATAAAAACAACACATAATGATTTAAAATACAACTCATATTGAACAAAAATGGACCAATAGTTTAACACTATAACTTTTTGAAAATCCTTCACATTTAATGGGAAAATACATGTTATTTATTGTGCTCACCTTTTATATTTGTGATAGGACAAACTATTAATATAAATTTATCCAATGCTTGTACATTGCTACCCCAATTGTTGTACACATAAGAACAATATTTTTTCACTATGATAACAGTACTTGTTTCAATGAGTGTCTTATTTCATTAAATGAGTATTTTATTTTTTAAATGATATACTTATAGTGGAGATTTGTGATATTTTATTTGAAACAAAAAAATACTTATTTTACTTCTTCATGAATGTATTTATGTTTTTTTCATATAACATTTAGAGGTTCTCATGTGTTCAAGTATGGGTCCATATTTTATCAACATTTGGTTTTTTCTTTATTTACATTTGGACTGTTTATTTACAATATATAGTATAAATATGTGGTAAGACTAGGTATTATCATGATGATTGAGTGTTCCCTCTCCCCTAATAAATGTTTTTATTTTGCAGAGGGACAAGTTCGCATGGCCGTAGATCAATCGTTGTGTGATCTCATCTATTCCTCACCATCCCACGATGACCCCACCAGTTGATCGCAATATCACAAGCGAGTGCCACATGTACTGGGCTCTCTCCCATAATAAATGTTTTTATTTTGTAGAGGGACAAGTTTGCATGGCTGTAGATCAATCATCGTGTGATCTCAGTCGTTCCCCGCCATCCCGCGATGACCCCACCAGTTGATCGCGATATTGCTCGAAGGACCTGGACCAACTGACGAGTACTTTAAAAAGCCTCCTACACTTTGGGCTTTGCAAGACCCAAGAGGGTGATCCCTTAATGTTTTTACAACCTTTGCACCAATATCATAAACAACATTAACACATAACAGATAATCCCATTGAATAGCTCAACACAATAGGATAATATCGAATAAAATTGGTTGTTCACTGATAATATCAACTATGTGGAGTATGAGATAACTACAACACAATCCATAGTAAAATATAGTCATTAATTTGCAATTTGTAGCAAGCTCTAGGAAAAGACAAACAATTATTGAACTACACAAATAAGTACAACTTAGATCAGTGCCATATATCCATTGTAGGATTCAAATTCATAAGCATCTAAATGTTTATGACAGATTTAATACATAACATATAACTTATAAGATCCTTGACAATATTGCATTACAATTTCATGAATATGCATTCTCACCCAATACTACTTATCAAATCCTTATACAAAACATATTCGTCTATAATCCAATTCAAACATTTTAATTAATTCCTTGAATTAAACCTAAAATAAGAATTATACACACCGCAACCGTGAGATGAATGAAACAACCCTTAGTCATCTTATTCAAAATTTGGATATGCATGTACAATGGAGAGACATGAGTTTGAATTTATCATTTCAACTCAAATGCTAGTACTATTATATAACATTAAATCCCCATGAATTCAAAATTGATTACAAAATAACTCAGAACCTAAATTGTATTTCTTTCTAAAACCATCAAACTTTACAATTTTCTCTGCAACTTCACCTAGACTCGACCAAAAATTATCTAACTTTCTAACCCGTACTTCTGGCCTTGAAATCATTCTTATAGAAAATGAAGGATAAAACAAGCATCGGGCCAGAAAGTACACATGTCACCAGTCGGTTGGCACACCTAGTAATATTCCAAAAATTGTAACAACAACCATCACCTTGGAGAATATTCTTGTTCATCATGTTAGTTGAGAAAATTCGATGCAACAACAAAAAACCACAAGAAATCCGCGTCGAGAATGCCATCAAAGAAAAACTGGAAACCATTGTAACCACAACATCCGATTTACCACCTGTTAGTAGTCCATTCATTTTACTCTTCCTCACTCAAATATTTAGTTACCCATTTCTAGTATTCTTCATCATTCGGCCAGTCAAAATTAATCACCTCATTCGCCTTGGTATTATAAGGTGTGTATTTTTCCACTACCTAATTTGCATCTCTTTCAAAAGCTTCCAAAAATGAGCAGGTACTAATGATTTTATCCATACAGCTCTCCAACAAGTCATAATCTGACTCATCACAAATTAATTTAATTTGATCATTGATAACTTCACTTGCTTGATCCTGCCACTGCTGGAGTGACCTAATTTTCCCCTACTCATCAATTATATATGGTAACAATGTGTTACCCCAATCATTAAAATTCTTCACCAATTCCCTGATCTTCCTACTCAAATCATCTGGTAGGGTCCGAAAACCTTGCAATGATTTAACCAACACTTGAGTGGGCTTTAATTATTGGGGCCTATTATTTGTATCAAACCTTGAAGCCTTATACATGACATCCAAATCACTGGCCCTAGGGATCCAATTTTTAATCAATGGTATCACTACTTCATGATCCCTATCAATATTCTTTATTGCATCTAATAGCAAAGAATATAAAGAATGTATAGATAGAAATTTACTATCAACCTTTTCATTTAAATGCCTCAAAATAGTAGTAATAATCTCCTTTTGCTTTGAAAGAGATCCCTCCTCACTTACCTTCAATGATGTCTACAATTCATCAATTGTTTACAAGAGCTGCTTCTTTGTAGGATCAACAGAGCACTCTATTTCTTCATTAATTTGTTCTAAAGGAGGGGTGAGAGAAAGATTCTGACTAGGAGACCCTGGGGTGGAAATAATTGGAGAAGCAGGAGGCATTGACCCTGCTGTGGAAGGTAATGTACTGGTCCTTGGAGCACTTGATGTCTCCCCAATCTGTTTATACCTAAACCTTTCCACCTCAATCTGCAACTCAACATTCCTTTGTTGCATCTTGTTGTATTCCTCAATCAAAAGGTTATACTTCTCCATTAGGCTCTTCTTTTTAGCCTCCTCCCTTTCAGCAGTCTTTTGGGCCAATTTGGCCACATTCACAGTCAAATTAGTGGCCCCGCGGCTGAGGTATCTCGGAATCTCTCTTTATTATTAATCCTCCTCTCTTAAAATTTTGGATTAATATTTGAACATTTTGGCTTTCTTTCCTTGAAGGCCACCGCCCAAATTTCCAAAGCTCTCATATTCCCACTGGCAAATGAATCTTGCAATGTTGCCTTGATCTCTTCTTTCTTTTAGAGCCCTGATGCTTAGACTTTTAAAATACATGAAATGCTACAACATTCAAGTAATGTAACATCTGCTGTGACCAACACACCACCGACTCAATGTAGCTTCTTCCCTTCAGAGGAATTCTTAAATTCCTCCATTAATTCACAGCTTTACCTCCTTATCATTATCCTGGTCTGACCTTTCAGGCCTTAGTTCTCTTCTCTTCTTACATTTCTCTTGATATTCTTCAAATTTCATCCTCCATACCAATTTCAAGAATACAGGAGTTTTTACAAATATATTTTCATCTAGAAACTCCTTACATGCTTCCATTCTTGCATCTTGTACACTTTTTCCTTTCATATCTAAATCAGATAGAACCAATTCAGCTGGCCTAGGAGGGGAAGGCATACCAACCTACATGTCCTGATTAGTAACAATAATTTTATCCATCAAATCCTCCTGTGGTTGATCAATTCTTTGTCTTTTATGGCTTGGCCCAGATGGTGGTGATGAGGGACTGTCTTCTGGTGATGTTCTAAATCAATAATTTTAATTGCCCCAGACACTTTGAATTTTGGACCTGGTTGTGAAGGCAACTTCATTATTTTCTTTCCTTTTCTGTCCACTTCCTCTTCATCACTACTATCATCATTTTTCCTCCCATAAATAGGCCACCTTTATGTAGGCTGGTATGTTGGCCTTGTTTCAATTGTCCTAGCACCTTGTTCCTGTACACCCAGACTCAGTTCTAAATTTATCTTTTTGGTCCTCAATGTGCCCATAATTTCCTTGAAGTTCTACATTAGAAAGTCAATCTTTTATGGTATGGATTGAACTCCAACAATGGATCATACTTCGGATCCAACTTATGCACAATATCTAATAGCTTATCATAAGCTATCCATTTCTCCTTGTTCAACCCCTGCCTATTTAGATCAAATTCATTTATGATCAAATCCTCAGGAAAGTTGAACTCATGCACAAATTTTCCAACCTTTATTCTTTGTTTGAAAAGGGAAAAGAAACCCTCAGGATCATGTTGTTGCTTTGGACCACACCTCAAATGGTAATCATCAAATAATTTCTCAAAATGCACCCAACCACCTTTTGAAAAAGAAAAATTAGACACCACTGTATAATCAGGGAAAAATGTTCCCTTACCCCTCCCTGTGAGGTTGTCCTCATGGATACAACCTATTTTCCACATAACTTCTGCAAACCCCACTCTTGGTGGCACATTGTATGGCAGTATATGGGGGGTTCCTTGAAAACTATATACTCTCAAAACAATGTTGACTGGGTATGGGATAATGTCACCCCAGTTATGCCAAACTTTCAATTATGGCTTCCTCCCTTTTGGCCTAAGGAAATCATGCAATTCCTCAGGGATCCTGGGTACATTCACCATCAGTCTATCCCTTCATCTAGAAGAAAAGCAATTATCAAATTGCACATAACTGGTGCTTTCCTTATTTCAAGATAAATCTATAGCCCATAATTGTACTAGGAATATTTCTCCATCAATCGATTGCCTTAATTCCATCTTTTCAGAGAAAAAATCAGCATTCTTGAACAAGAACATATGCATTAGCATAGAATACTAGAAGAATTGAGTCCCGGTATCATTTTTTTGCAACTTTGACAACCCTTCATGTATCCTCTCAGCCAAGAAAGAAGCAAATTCATATGTCACAAAGAAGTTAGGGTGTTGTATTTGCACCCCCATGAACATGTATGCAATAGGCATCACCGCACCAGGACTGAAACCCAAAATATGACACAATGAATAGAAAGTGGCCAAGAAATGATTTGCAAAATAGTTTAATCTAAAAGGTTCCTGGTCACTGGGGCTGATATGAAATCGTGAACCTACTGCCCTAGCCAGATGAGGTGGAAGCAACTTAGTTCTAAAAAGAGACTTCAACTTTGCATATTCCTACTTCATTTCCTCAAGATTGATAGGAACCAAGTCTTCACTCGATTCACTCAAGTCAAAAGTTTGTTGGACCTCTTCTCTATTAACGCTCAATAGAACCTTTTTGTCATTATCCCTGATTACCCTTGTGACAGGGTCATATCTTGCAGCCACTGCCCTAAGTAAGTCTATGTCAAGGAACACATTTGGGGCCACCAGCTTTCCCAAATCATACATCAAGCCGTTTGAAAAGGGGTGAGGAAAATTCCTTTGTCCATACCATAATCTGAACATTTCCAAGCCTGTGAGAGGAACCGTAGCATCGACAATGTTAGAGAAATTATATACTAACCCTTCCCCTAGTATTTTCCCTCACATTAGAACCAATCCCTTCTTCCTATCATTCATTGAGCAGGGAAATTGATCCAGGAAATCATCGTACAGGTTTCTTTTTAAATAGTCAACTTGGCCAGAATGTTGTTTTGGCGGTGCCATCTTCGAAAAACTAGGGTCTTTTTACAATTTCACACTTTGAATAGCTAGGACTAACCAAAGATAGGAAATTATAGAACAAAACACTACAATTTCTCACAACTATAATTAAACTATAGCCCTAACACGTTTATCAACAAGCTCAATGACAAGCACATCAAATATTTTCACAAATTCAAGTGCGGAATGACCAGCAAGCACATAAATTAACTCATGGATTTGTTTGTAGAAGTCCCAAATTCTGGCTACAAAGATTCACAACTTCGCTTTCGGCTTTGAAACAGCTCCGCAAAATACTTGAATGCTTTGTGATACAAATAAAACATTAGAATTGATTTTATCTCGATCAAATCATGTCTGCAAATTTCTCATTCGCCATTAAAGCTCACTCGCGCGCTGCACAAACAGCTCCAACCATATTTGATGTAGATTTAAATTTTAGCCGTCCATGTGACGGTCGCCCGCGATATCGCAATCAGTAAAGATCCTACAACTTTGGATCACACAATGGCGGGAAACTGTAGATCTTGAGCATTTGTGATCTTGTTCCTTCAACATAGTCGCTAGCCTTATTATTAACCGTCGAGCAACTTTTTCATCAATATTATAACATATCCGCTGATTTAAAACATGTGCACCTCAAGAACACTTTAGTAACCCGCTTTTTAATGTATTAAGGCCGGATTAATTTACTATAGTATTTCCTTCATTCCTTTGGCTTCATCAGATGAGACACGTGATCTCAATTGTTCCCCGCCATCCCACAATGACCCCACCAGTCGATCGCAATATCACGGGCGAGCGCCATGTGTACTGGGCCCTCTCCCCTAATAAATGTTTTTATTTTGCAGAGGGACAAGTTCACATGGTTGTAGATCAATTGTCATGTGATCTTAGTCGTTCCCCACCATCCTGCAATGACCCCACCAGTTGATCGCGATATCACAGGTGAGTGCCACATGTACTAGGCCCTCTCCCCTAATAAATGTTTTTATTTTGCAGAGGGACAAGTTTGCATGGCCGTAGATCAATCGTCGTTTGACCTCAATCGTTCCCCGCCATCCTGCGATGACCCCACCAGTTGATCGCGATATCACGGGCAAGCGCTACGTGTCTCATCCGGTGAAGCCGAAGGAATGATAAATACTTTGATGCATCTTTAATACATTATGCCACGGGTTACTAAAGCAATTATAAGATGCACGTGTTTTAAATCAATGAAGATGCTATAATCTCAGTAGAAAGGTGCTCGATGGCTAATAACAAGGCTGGCGACTGTGTTGAATGAATAGGATTGCCGATGGTTGAGATCCACAGTTGCCCGCCATCGCGTGATCAAAAGTTGCGAGTTCTTTATTGATTGCAACATCACGGGCGGGCGCCACACGGATCTCCTTGGCAACGAGTAG
>VDFB02203116.1:0-15484 GCA_007258455.2 Sequoia sempervirens | reverse complement strand
TTTAAAACTGAACATTAGAAAATATAGTTGCATGTAGATAAATATTGTTGATTTTATTTATTTTAAAGGGAGAATACGACCATTACTAGAAATGACGAGTTTTCTAAAAACTAACTTGGTTTCTTTCTTTGAAAAACAAGGAGCAAAACTCAATCAACTTAGTTTCCTTAGTGATATATATAGTTTTCTTTCTTTTTAATTTTATAAATCAACACCATATTATTTCCTTAATAATCCTACTTTGCTTCTTTTTTTTTAAATTATGAGGACTCTTTTAATAGCAAAAGGAGTTAATCCAATATTCCTATACAAAACTTACAATCATTTAAGAAAATCTATTTTAGTCAACATAATCCTTATATTTTTTTCCATTAAAATCACAATACAACATTTTTTATTTTTTTTAAATATAACCACTTTTCACATTCCCATTTAAACCAACTTCTCTCCTTTACTTTTATTTTTAATGCACATATTATATGCTTATTCAACTGCAAAAGAGAATACAATTATCTTTATACGATATTTCTCCCAAAGATCAAATAGAGTCTCTTTATTCCATCCTTTCTTTTAATGCAAGCTCAAAGCGCATTTTCTCTTCTTTATTACAACGGGATACAAATTCCATTTAAACTCTCCATATTACAATAATATACAATTTCTTAACTCTTCTCATTACAACACATAAAAATGTAATGAATAACCAGCAAATAAACAAAGACCTATTTTTTATCATTCTTTTATTTTACAACGAAATACTTTCCTTCCACATTACAATCATTATTTAGGAATTACAATGCATAACACACAATTAGATAAGACTTGCTCTAACCCATACTTATATTCTTTATACTTCATAACAAGATGTAAAATGCAATTTTTTTATAAAAAAAAAACATACAACGCTACATTAATATCTATGTCATAAATGATTTACATGCTAATGAGGGAAAACTTGCTCTTTTCATTTAAACAATATAGTATCTCTTGATATCGCAACCAATACTTAGGAATGTAATGAGTAACACACAGAATGAGGCTTGCTCTTCACCCTACCATAATGGCATCATGAAGCCTCTTGGGCTCTAGCCATACCCCCGAGCAAGAAACAAACAACTATCATTGATCTAGTTAGGAAGAGTGAGAGAATAGCTTAACTACAAATTTACTATCTACCCACCCACCAAACAAATTTCAAATTTACCCATACATAAACTCAGACATCCCACTTGATTTGAAATCCATAACAAAATAACACAACACAAAGTTCCTACTCAAACAAGTTGATAGAAATGAGGAGAAATCACTTATCTCCACCACGTTGCATTTTGAACTCCTCTTTTACATGTGAGAGCTCCTTGCTTCTTTTCCAATTTTCTTCTTTTCTTTTTCCCCCAAACTTCAAATTCTCCAAAAGAGTTCTCCAAGAGGAGAAGTGGGTAACATTCATTTCCTCTTTTCCATCCAAGTATATAGGAATTCAACTTGAATTCACTCTTTTGAATGAGAAAGAGACATCTTTCACTCTCTTTATTTGATCTTTTCAACACATATCCCCACAAGTTCTCACTCATGTGAGACTTGGGGAGATGGGAGAATGTACACGACACCGTGAATGCCCCGCCGCGTAAACCCCAATGGACAACAACTATGTCACAATTTTATTTTATTTTTTTCAAATATAAAATATATAATATATGCATATTAAGTTTCATTGCATGAGATTCAATTACATGAATACAAATTAATCACCTAATTCCTTTGCGGTGCACGAGGTAACATTACATATTCAAGCCCAAAATGAAAAGATAAACGAAATTCCAAAAAGCATTAGTTAAATCCACTCATTCATCAAACTATAACATTAAAGCATACACAAGAGATAGACCATTATGAACAAGATAAAATCCACTTAATAACCATACACATATATATACAACATGCTTATAAGACGATAACCACTATCTCTTATCACATGATTATAATGACACATTTATACTTTACATCTACTTCTAGCACAATACATAGATCAGATACATAAGTTTACATCATAAACTTCCCAACACATGTGGGAGTAATTCATCAATACACGATTATAACTGAAATAGATAATTAACATCTGGCTACAAGAAAATCTCTAGATCATGTTCCATCAGGAAGGCACTGCACTATACAAACGTTGGTGGGGAACCCAATGGGGTGTGTAGCATGTTCCACCCTACCACGTGGGTTTTAGAAAAAAACCCACCCCCCATGCTAGGAGATGACAAGGAAGAATCCCTTTACAAGGATGTTCAAACAAATATGACAATACTCAACTCCAAATAAGAGTAACGTGGGAATACATAGACAACAAAACATCTATAGATTCTAAAATCATAATATCAATAAAACACAAAGCATAACATCAATAGACCACTCAGTATGTGTAGGATCATGATGGGCCAAAATGGTTGCCATAATGGGTATGTGTGTAACACCCCTCCGTTTTGGCTCTTTGATTAGCATTGTTCTTCCCTGTTATGATGGTGTCTGATTATGCTTTGACTTTGGAACTAGGTTGCTTTTGATTGCAATTGTTATACAATGTGGATGTTATATTTCGATGTGATGTTATCCTAATGTTACCCTTATGGCATGTTTTGGATTAACTTAGAAGATATTTGATTTAACGATGTTTTATGTTGATGATCATGTTATTGATGTTAGATGCGTCAGTTAGTGATATTGTATTGGTGAAGGGGACATGATTGTATCACTCGCTTGTGAGTGCCCTACGATTCTGAGATTTCCTCTTCATGGTTTGATTGATCATATTATGTATATATGCACGTTCAACATGCTCTTTGTTGTAGGTTGGCAGGTACATGACATCAACTCCACCTGGTTTCCAGGTTTTAGCGTGTCCATTGACCAACGAAAATTAATTAGGAGATAGTAGCTAGGTTTTTCAGGTCGTGTCACGCCACCCTACTATAGTGTGTCACGAGTTTGTAGTTGGGCCTCAAATATTGTGGCTGTTGTTAGCTTCCTCCCTACTTGTATTTAAAATCTCAAAAGATAAAGTGATTAAATGGCTTCTAAAATTTATAAACGATGATTGTTTAACCAACTTATTGAAATGTTGGAAAATTAGTGATTAATTAATTAATTTAATTTAATTAATAAAATAATCTGATTATGAATTAGATTTATTTTATTGACTAATTAAATTAATAGGGTTAAATTAAATCAATTTGGTTGGGTTGGCATCTTTAGATTTTGGATTAAATGAAAAATTAGAATTATGCTTTACATTTTACTTTTAGAAATAAAAGTTGAAAAGAATTTTATTTGTGAATTGTTAAATTCATTTGGTTAAAGAAATTTAATTAACTTTTGGTTGAAAATGAATTTTATTTAAAAGGATATTTTTGCAAAATGCATTTTGGAAATTGAATTGAATTTTTAAATTGCCAAAATAGAAAATATCTCCTTTTTGGCAATAAATTTTAGTGGGTGAGTCATTTTTAGGGTTTTGACAAATTTGGGGGAAAGATTTTGCATAAGGAAATTAGGATTTTATTTTCAATGGGATTTTTTGAAAATGGAGGATTGAAATTGGAGAGCAAAAAAAATAAATTGGAATGGTCTTGGAAAAATTGGTGGAAGGAAGATTGAACTGGTGAAGTTGAATTCAAAAGCAAAGCAAGATCTCCATTGGAAGAATTCAAGCTTGTGGAGAAAAAAATCAGGTTCTTTACTTATTTTTCTTGATTTCTTTTGGTAGAAATTTAAAGTTTGTTCATGACTTATTTTGAAAGGTTCAACCTCTTGGAAAACTCTTCTTAATCTATTTGCAAATTCTAAAAACAAACCATTGTTGACATTTTAGGAGAGAAATTAAAAATTCTGGTAAAGAAAAAAAAAAAAAAAAAATTTCATCGTGAAATTTTGTTCCTCGGGTTTTTGACAAAAAATTATTTAAATAAAATAATATTTTATTTGGTGCGAGTCCAACCACAAATCGCCACAACAGCCACCGACAAGGAGGCGGCGTCAGGTGGGAGCACACAACCACCACCACCTCAGGAGGTCGGGTAATCGGGTGCTCGGCGACACATAGGCCTAATCGCCCTATAGGAGGTAGGCACTGCGGTGCCTAGAGCATAGGCTCCACCTCTACCGAGGCTGGGTGATAGGTTGAACACACGCCTACCATGGGGCCAGCTTAGGGTCATGCGGCTCAGGCTCTAATCTTGTGTGTGTTTAAATTTTTAAATTTCTTTTAATTTTAATTTAACTTTATAAATATTATCTTATATTATGTTTTATATAATATATATATAATATATAATATATAATATTATATATTATATAAAATATAATATATTTAATATATATTAAATTAAATGAATTTTAGTATATTCAAAAATATAATTTTGAAGAAATTGAGATTTTAAATAAATAGTCGTAATTTTAAAAAAGAATTGGTTTCAAGTAATTATTTAAATGTATATTAAAGACATAATTTGTATATGAAAAACAATAAGGAATAAAATATGATTAATTGAAACATATAAATTATTAGAGATATTTTAATTAACGGGGTTTTATATTATTAGATATAATTTATTTAAGAAGCTGATTTTGATCATCAAAGTTGAAATAAACGGAACTCCTCTAATTAATCGAATTTATTCAAATTATGTTTTGAACGGGAAATCTTGGAATCCTCAATGATCTTTTATGGGTACACATTTAGATGATATTTGAATATCGAAAATAGAACTTACTCTAAATTGATTATCGCATTGGTATTGGAGAAATGAAAGTTGATGTTGATCATTTGTATTATTTAGAATATTGAATTCGATTAATTTATTTATTTAATCCATGTTGTAATATAGATTAAATGATTTAATTAACATTTAGTTAAATTATTGATGTGAATTTGAATTCAAGACTAATTTAATTAATCTAGATGTCTATTTATCAAAACGTTCTAAGTATAGAAGACAATTGAGAAGCTTAGAGATAATGAATGACTTAGTTCAATCAGGTGGTTCTAATCTTTAATTATGGAACATAATTGAAGAGCTTAGGATTAACGAATGATTTATTTTAAATCAAAGGACTTTATTTGTCAAATGTGGATTTATTGATAATTTGACTTTGATTAATTATAGATTGAGCAAGTAGAGTATTATTATTGGTTTAAATTCTTTAATGTCAGCAAGAGGATTTATGTATATACTATTTAGTATAATTGATGGAATATGTTTTTGTTCAAGGAGAGACGAGTTTTAGTTGATTTACTTAATGCAGAGTTGAGATTAAGATTGAGTTGTATTATAGAAGTAACGAATGATTTCATGAATCATATGAGATTGAGTTGTTTGACTTATTGCTATAAGAGTAATTTTTTTAATCCAGATGTTTTATAAATCAAGTGGATTTACTTACAGTATATGATTGTGAAACGTAGAGTGATTGATTGGTTTAATTCCAGTTCGATGATGTTATTTATTAAAATGTCTTGATTTTGGAATATGGTTGTGAGATTTAGAGTATGTGTTCTATTCTTTGCATATTTCTATGTCGTGAAAAGAAATGAGTTCGATTGATTGGATAAATGCAAGTCATGTAAACTGTGTTTGACTCGATTTAGGAAATCCGAACATTAGCGCATTTGGTTGCTCGAAATGCTTTTAGTGTTTATATGTACTTTCTCAATGTTGTGGGATTAGAGTGATTGTATTGAAAGTCTTCCAGATAGAAGTTCATTTATTGGTATGGGATTGTGGTACGTGAGTCAATTTTGATGTGTCATGGGAAAATGTGCATAGTTACACCATGTTGTTTCACTCGGTTTTCACGAACAGGGATGGTGTGTGTCTCCTTTGGATTAGGAGAGGGTTATGTAATTTGTGCCTCCTTTGGATGGAGTGGTATTTTGTATTTTGTTTTCCTCCAGTGTATAGAGTGGATTATGTGACCTTGTTTCCTCCCGTGTCTAGAGAGGGATAGACCTTGTTGCCTCCAGTGTTTGGAGAGGGTCTTGACCTTGTGGTCTTCTACATTTTATCCTAAGGTAAAACATTTATTTGATCAACACAAGGCCTTTACACACCATCCAAGTACAACACTTTTATAAAATCAAAATATTTAAATTTTTACTTCACAAAAATACATAGGAGATTGTTTTACCCATACACCTAATCACACTCATACAATGCAACATTCTTACCACACTTCTAGCACTCTACGAAATTCAATTCAATAAGATTTTTCCCTATATACTGGTGCAAATAATATATTATCAACTTCACCTATGAATTTATACTTATGAAGACAATTTTGAAAACTCAAATTTATTCCTAAACTTATTATGCGCAACTTCCTTTCATAAAAGTTAAAATTAACTAGCATATATAAGCATTCAATAACCAATGTACTCCTAGAGCATTCCCTTAAAACTTATGCATCCAAGAACACAAGGAGATAGAAGAAGTGATTTCTTTGCAAGGAACACACTAAAAAAAGGTTTGTTAAATTAGTTTTTTTTTTTAAGATTCACCCTAAACAATATTTCATACGTGTTACATGATCAAGTCACTCACTTGCACCAATCGTAAAGGAACCATCATAATTATTTTAACGAATCACTACTTGATAGTATGATTATACTATACTACATTCCTTTTATACTTATATAGTATAATTCAATAAAAATACATGCAATCTCAATCTAGGATAACACTAAAGTCATTCTTTTATCTATTTCTACTTCTAACCTTCATTACTCATAATGAATTTTCAGCACATAGCCTTAAAATCACATAGAATACAATCAATGCCCACATACGTCAAAAGAGGTAGAATGAGGAAAAAAAAATCACATAATATAAAGTCAACAAACATACACCCAAAGAGAAGATGCACGAAGATAAGACAATATAACTAACTTCAAAGTCACCTTGACCTCACTCAAACTCGAAGTTAAGAGACACACAAGAAAATGTTGAACATAACTCTCACCCTCAACAAGCTAAGACTCAACATGCTCATCTACACCCAAATGACACAAGGGGTAGAACTATATCCGTACTGACACAATGACTCACCACAACTAAACATGGTAGCAACATTACGCAAAGATCCCAATGCCAACCTTCGGGCTCGAGCAATTAAGCAAATGCCCCACACAAACCCCAATGGACAACAACTATGTCACAATTTTTTTTTTAAAATATAAATTATATAATATATGCATATTAAGTTCCATTGGATGAGATTCAATTACATGAATACAAATTAATCACCTAAGTCCTTTGGGGTGCATGAGGAAATTGAGCCCCGGGGGACCCCTGCTTGTGCTCTTGTTGGCCTTGATACCTTTGCTCCCCTGTCTTTGTCCGGTCGGAAAAATCTAAAAGTTCCTGCCCCATTGTCTTATCCTAAACGACATCCGCTGCCTGAGGACCCTAGTCCGGATCTGGCTCCTCTGCATTGTCTTAACCCCCAGCCGTCTCCTGGGTGCCCCACTCCGGGTTTGTCCCCTGGTTTTAAAGGTAACCCTGTTATGAAACTTGTTTCGTACTCTGGAAATTCTATGGAGATCATCTCTGAGAAGCCCTTGGTTAGTAAGGATTCGACCCCTAGTGCCCCTGCTTCTGGACAAGTTGGGAATGACCATTTTGAACCCCCTATTCAGGATGAAATTAATTCTGCCCTGAAAATGCTCAAGCCTGAGGAAATGGTTAGTGTTGCGGAAAAAAGCACAGAGGGTCTTTTTACCGTTCTCAAATGGACCTAGAAAGAAGTTTGTGATTTGAAAGGCCATATTACTGTTCTCAATAATAAGGTTATGGAACTGGAGCAGAAGATCAGTTGGGACAGAAGAGTTAGTGATGAACAGGAAATTCCTTTACCGAGGAAAAGACAGCAACTACAGGAGGATAGATTGACAAGTATTGAATGTAATATGTTCAAGATTGGACAAAACATAAGGGCCACTATTGCAAACAACCACAAAATTGCAAGGCATAATACAATCATCATAAATGTGATGGTGGAAAAGCTTGAAAAAAGTCAAAAGGGTTCCCTGGTGGTGGATTTGGATGTGAACAAAGGCGGCAGCAAATCGGCCGATGAAGTTATCGACGAAAATTGTGATGTAACTTCCCAATCGCTTAACCCCAAAGGACAACAACACAATAATTATAGCAAATTTTTGTTTTTTTTGTTTTTTAAATAAACATAACTTACATGTAATACACATTAAGTCATAACATGAATTTCATTTAAGTAAACTCACTAACACAACATCCTTTGGGGTACACGAAGAGTCATTACGCAACTTAGATCCATACAACATCAATAAAGAATAGAATCCAAAGATATAAAGTAAACAATAACAAATATAACACATACATGATGATCAATGATAAGAAACCATCTGAATACGCAAATACCTCATATGCATGATCATCCTAACACATTAAATAACAACTACCATGGTCAATATCCACACCAAGTTTAACATTTCATTACAGTACAATGTTTAAGAAGTACAATGATACAAAAGTGTTTCCAATCATGAACGGAAACCATACAACAAGATAACATGATACAAATAGTTAGAGAAATACAAGTATCAAAACTGGCTTCAAGACAGATACAACTCTGAAGTCGCTGCAACGGCACCAATCCACACCTCTCGATCCTCGACTGGGGACCCAATGGGGTGCTTAGCACGTTCCACCCGACCATGTGAGTCTGAAGACCCACCCCCCGTGCTAGGAGCTAACAAGAAAGAGACCTCAACCAAGAACATCCAACAAAGAACCACAAGACTCAGTGTCATACAAAAGTATCATAACACTCAGGAAATACGATGACATAATCAACCACATCCAAGAGTCATAAATCTCATCACAAAAATCAAAGCAATAACCAGCAAGCAAATAACCAAAGGATGATCATTAATCAACACGATAACATCATATCACAGTACCATAAGAGTACAAGGTTAAAACCCAAACATCAACAAGATTAAATACAATACCACAAAATACACCAAAGATCAATTAGGGTAAAACCATAAATCAATTCAAAACAACTATGTTTCATCAATTCAAGACAAAGAACCACTTCCAGAGGATTTCCAAAGAAGCAACATAATAAGGAGTGTTAGAGGAGAGTGTCATCGCATGGCTTACATGGATTATCCAGACTACTACTAACGCAAGGCGCCGCCTCCGTCTACTGACGAATTATCCAGACTAAAACCGAGCGCTAGGAGCCGCCCCCATCTATGGTTATCCAGACTACCTATTTCAAGGCGCCGCCCCATAGGGTTGCTCATGCGGATCCGTTACCCTTCGCGAAGACAAGGCAACGAACATGCCAACCACGGCCTTCTCAATCCCCTTTAGTCTGTGGTAGCACTCAAAGGCGGAAGAGGCATCAATTATCTTTTTAATGTGATTCTACCCACCCCCTAGTTAATTATTTAAATTATCACTTATTAATTTCACTCTAACGAGGGCTATCCTGGCGCCCCTTTGTGCGCCGACCACCCACTTAGAGCCACTCCCACTCTAGACACTCAAAACATAAAAAAAAAAATTCCAAGGGTTGTACAACATAACAAGTACAGTAGATCACAACAGAGAAGCATGCAAGGCATCACCCATCTTGCCATAAATACATAATCAAAATCTCAACGATTCATGTACAACCCTTTTCAAAAACATGAAACCAAAACACTTTGCCACAACAAGGGCACATAAAAGGAGGAACACTAACCAATAGTAAAATAAACCTCTGGAAGATTCCCATAAAGTTACACTAGGGTTTCCCCATGAAAATCTGACAACAATAAAAGCAAAACCTTAAAGAAATATTTTCAATTCAATTATGATGAGAGAATACATCAAAATAAGATCAACAACTCCCTTAAACAACATCAACAACTTCGATACGAACTAAATCGGACATCCAAGGGAAACCTCTATTTTCTCCTCTCGGAATACCCATAATTCAAAGAACTTTTCAATTTGACTCATCAAGTAGAACCATCAATCATGACAAAGTTAACATTAACCAATTTTCCACTTAGGTAAAGAACAAAAGAACACATACTGGTTCCCAATGAATAGCAACATAAATAAAATGAGAGAAAAACTCCAACTCAAAAATCAACTCAGGAAAAGTCACATTGAAAGAATCCATAAAACCACACATTCTAATAATATATCCATTCATCCAATAAGAAGTAACTTGAAACATTTTAAAAAGAACATTAGTTTAAAGATCAATCATTTCCAACATTTAAGGATAGCACAATATTACGAAGTGAAAATAAAATCTAATGGTTTAAGCCATAAGACACTATTCATAAATATACTCTTCCAAACACCAATTCAGACAAATATATTCCAATTTACACATTATAACAACAATCTCCCTTCGAAGATCAACCCACTCAAACAAACAATTTGATCATGATATTAATCACAAGTATTTTATAGAACTATTCTTATAGAAAACCCACAACTCAACTATTAAAAGAATATGAGGGAAATTGACTTAGAAGAGATCATCTAATTTTATTCATTTACCTAAACCCCTTTGTTTAACTAAATTAATTAAAACATTTATCGAATCTACAATCATTCACTAGTCTTTATCGTAATACCCAACTATTTAAAGTTTTCAAATTTAGTTACTTCCATTTATCTTATAAATCAATTCTCCCACCTAAACAGGAATAATCCTTATCACCAATATTATCTACAGACATCAACAACGTACAAAACTCTACTTTTCATTATTTCTAAGTTAACTATCCCACTTGAAACTAATCAAATTGAGAATAAACTAATCTATCAATGTTACCCGAATTATTAACATAAGGAAACTCTCTAATCACTTTACTAACCTACTCAATAACATAATACCTAACTTTACTGCCTAATAATTCTAATTTTCTAACTCCTATAAATAAATCATTTTCTGAACAAACACATTAATTACAAAGTCTTAAAGAATAATCCCATATCTTATAAACACCCTACTAAAGAATCATTACTAAAGAATCTCTATAAAACATAATTTCCAATTAACCAAAATTAATAAGTCCATTGATTAACATGTGTGTATAATTCATCTTAAATTAAATTTCTTATTAAAATAAACCTTATATGATGAGTTAAACAAGAAGGAATACATTTAAGGGAAAATTATCCTATAGTATGATTCCTAGGATGTTCGTAACTAGAATTTCAAGAATGCTTAGGGTCAAAAGATAACCTAAGTCTCCCATATCCTCATATGTTTAATATTACTATTTGTTCAATATTGAATTGAATCCCTCACTTGCAATTTATGCAACTAACACTTATTTTCCTTTTTAGTCATAAACATAATACACATATAATTTTAATACTTTCCACACCATTGTTTCCATATTCCCTTAAACAATCTAAATCAATGCAATTGATCTTCCCTTTTATTTATTCATTATTTCCTAACTCACTAACTATATTTCTAATAAATACTAAGCATAGGTCTTCTTCCTTGAAAACATAACATTTGTATACAAAATTACATATAAAATTTACCACCATACAATCTTAGATTTATTAATGTACACACATAAATATATTTTAAATCCACTATATATTTATATATATATTTTAACTTCTGGAGGAGGGACTATTAATAGAAGATAAATCCTTTCAAAGAATCCCTAATATTACCATATCTTATAGATTTAATTCAACAAAATCTTTTCTAAAGTTATGGGCATATCTGGCAGGTGTAAACCAAGTTCGCAACCTTCACCAGCCGCGCCTCACTGCTTGAGCAACGATGTAAACTTTGGAACATGGTATGCACCTCCCTAAAAGATAAAAGATGGAGGAATTTTGTAAGATATGAAGTTGCAAAAGTACAAGTAGACATGGATGCAAAACGTGAAAGAATGGACAAGACATACAAAGGCAAACAAGCGGGATTAGAAGCAAGAACAAGGTTCGATCCAAAGATCATCTATAATTCAATACGATATGGATGCAAGGATCCGATAAGTAAATGGTCAAAAGAACAGATCCGATAATCTTAAGGTATCTTGCAGTTTGTTTAAGAACTTCTATGTAAAAAGGAATGTTAGGATCTACAGTCGGGATGCCCTTGATCCTTTTGTTTCCTGAAAGTGTTGAACTCATAGGACACAGCAAAGAGTAGATAAAGCAACTCAATATGCAGACTTATATTCCTCCAATACATTACCATAATGACTCAAGGAATCATACATTCCTTGCTAGACATGTGCGCTAATTGAGGTGGCATTGTTATAACGCCTATACTGATTGGCATAATGCCTCAAGAAGCAGCAGACTTAAAAAGTACCATTCTATTATCTGCTAGATGAATCCCCGTAAAGAAGGTATCGAATCAAGACCAGGTATTCGTAAAATGTCATAGCTAGTTAATGTTATACAAAATATAGATCACAAGGTCTGGACAAATCATTCCTACCCATCTATAAACAAAATAAGAGAGAAGAGATTTTTAAAACAAGTCAACCATTTGATCAATCGAGAGCTCTCCAGTACCCTCTTGAACTAAATGGCATATCAAAGTAATAAGGATTTACTGCCATTGTCCGGTATACCATGTATGAAAACTTCAGTAGCTTGGACAATGCACATAATCCGGTAAACAAACACCAACAAGAAAAGAGGTCACACAAACTACCAAGTATATTAGAAAGTGAATGTTGGAATTTGGAAATATCGCCATCCACTTGCATTATTATCGGATTTCACATGTTATTCACTAAACGGAAGGGAAGGAGAAAGGTGAGGTGCAAATACGTGACTTACGAGAAAGAGAATTAATGTACAACTATTTTTTTTTAAACCCTAATTCTGTTTGCTGGCGAGTTTTCCAGAGACGTGCTCAAGATTGAAGTTGGCCAAAATAGAAATATATATTTATATATATTTTAATGACTCGCCTTCGGGTTTCATACTACATCAATATCCAAAAGAAGGCAGTTCCATTAAGTGTTATCTCCAGAATTCAAAAGCTATTCAAACGAGGTAATGAATATCCCAGAAGAGTACCAATATGAAATGGACCAGCACAACAAAAATTACTGATCACAAAGATAGCTGGGTAAATTTAATTCCATACATCAAAATTTAGGTTTAACGCAAATCTATTAACCATAAATTTATAAAATAAATGACAAAGCAATCAGA
Organism: Sequoia sempervirens; assembly: GCA_007258455.2. Classification (NCBI taxonomy): domain Eukaryota; kingdom Viridiplantae; phylum Streptophyta; class Pinopsida; order Cupressales; family Cupressaceae; genus Sequoia; species Sequoia sempervirens. Next base: position 2,228 of record VDFB02203116.1, on the reverse strand, counting down.
TATTAACCATGAATTTATAAAAGAAATGACAAAGCAATCAGAAAATTCTTTTTCTTTCACCATGCCAAAACTTTTTGCTACCATATGGCAATTATTTTTCAATGCATAACCAGACACAACAACCATTGAAAACTTTTGTTTTTAAGGCATAACATATAATCATAGAAAATATCACACTTATCTTATGGCGTCGCTGGTGGGGATGACTACGATAGAAGCGATGCTCCAACACAGGTGACCCGGGCCCTCACTATGCAAGAAGGAATTGCAGATAACCGCCTTATCAAACGATAATCAAACTTTCCAGAGATATACTAATGTCCATCCCCCTTTTCACCGTCTTCGCCAAGATCTAAATATACTACCGAAGGTGCCCCTTCAAATCCTAACTGAATGACTTTTCACATTCTCATAACCGAATCTTCAAATTGGAAATAATATTTCCTTGCGTGTTTATTATTTATTTTGCAAATTCACCCGTTCTCCTCAACTTCCAATTACTCGATAGGTGAAGTTTCTCCCCGCTTGTCTTCTTTTAAATACCCTTCAGCTTCCTAGCTTCTTAACTATTTAAATTTCTTATTCTAATATCTTTTCAAGGTTATTTTGTTCAGGATTATTATTATCTTTAATTTAACTGAACAACTTAAATCAATTTATCTAATAATATCACTTTTACTTTTCATGAATTAGTTTAATTTGATCATGATTATTATTTTAAATTTCTAATTATATTTTAAATAACCTTGCAATTTAACTTATGATTTAATTAATTATTTAAACATGACTACTAACATTTGATATTTTCTCACTATTTATTTATCAAATTTAATCATTAAATGATAATTACCTTTCCTCATCTAATCTGATTACTTTAAATAACTAACTCCCAAAGATAATTAAATTAACGTTTATTATTGAATCTAATTCTTTATTTAATTCTAGATAAGGCAAATAATCCTATAATTAAATTGACTTTATTAATCAAATCCAAGCATAATATTAGTGTTATCTCATAACCTTAAAATTAAATTAAATAATAAAATCACCACATCATCATGACATTACTAACTACTTACTTGACATCAACGATGACCGAAACGGGGTGGGCACTACACCAAAGCAAACATAAAAAGGAAAACCCCGACTTCTTCACACACGGTTCAAATCCTTAGGCAGGGGTTACAGGATATGCAGAATGTTGAAAAAGAAGATGAGGAGTTACTGAATAATTTGGAGTAACTTGGTGTTTGGTTTTCTGGTTTTTTTGGGTGGTCCTTTTTTTGGACCCTGCTGTCTTTTGTTGCTGTTGTTTCCTTTTTGAGACAGCTGGTTGGTTGTTGGTACTTTTTATGTTTATCTTTCGTTTGTTTGAACTTCGTGGTTTCAGGTCCCCTGTGAAACCTGTTCTTTTCAAAACATTACATAGTCAGTTTCTCCAAAACAAAAAGATAAAACGAAATTCAAAAAGCATTAGTTAAATCCACTCATCCATCAACTATAATATTAAAACATACTACTAAAAAGATACAACTATTATGAACAAGATAAAATCCACTTAATAACCATACACATATATATACAACATGCTTATAAGACGATAACCATTATGTCTTATCCCATGATTATAATGACACATTTATACTTTACATCTACTTCCAGCATAATACATAGATCATATACATAAGTTTACATCATAAACTTCCCAACACATGTGGGAGTAATTCATCAATACATGAGTATAATTGAAATACATAATTAACATCTGGCTACAAGAAAATCTCTGACTCATGTTCCATCAAGAAGGCACTACATTGTAGGAACGCTGGTGGGGAACCCAACAGAGTGCGTAGCACGTTCCACCCAACCACGTGGGTTTTAGAAAAACCCACCCCTCATGCTAGGAGATGACAAGGAAGAATCCTTGACCAAGGAGGTCCAACAGAAAAGACAAGACTCAACTCCAGACAAGAGTGACATGAGAATACATAGACAACACAACACCTATAGATTCCAAAATCATAACATCAATAGATCACAAAACATAACATCAATAGACCACTCCCAGAGACTTGTGAAATCAACCAATCACAAAGAGTCACTCTCCTAATGAAAACACTAGGTTCAAATCCACAAATCTATGGGTAGACAAGGTGCACAATACTGATAACACATCTCAACTTTAAAACATAAGGTCACACAACCTGTTCGTAGCAACTGGGTATCCA
>VDFB02203115.1:0-17381 GCA_007258455.2 Sequoia sempervirens | reverse complement strand
AGAACCACAAAAATTGCAAGCAAACAAATCATAAGTTGAGAGTCTTCCGAACATTTTTATAACAAACAAAATTCTTTATTAGGAAAACTTTATTTACATTAGCATAATTCTTAAAAGACCAAATATATTGTGCTTAGAAAAACTCCATGTTTGAGCCTACAGAAGTAAGTTTAAAGCATCTAGTGATAAAAAGTTTTAAACTTCAAGGAAAATAAAATATACAGAAGTTCTCTTTGTTCTTTGATGTGTGGAAAATAACATTACCTTCAAAATAACAGTAAAAATTTAAAAGCACCAAATAATAGCATATGCATGGAAGTAGGAGAAAGAAAATTTAAAGCAAAGAAATAGTTGAAAGCTTTTATTTTCCATCTACTCACAAATAATGTACTTATTTACCATGTATATAAAGAGTGCAACCCATAAGGACAAACGTTCAAGTGACAATCTAGAAAATACTTACTATATTGAACATATGCCATCATTCAAGCCTTTTTATTCGTGATTGAAGCTCCTCAATGATGCACTCCATGGATAGCCCTGGGCTCCCTGGAGGTTCTGATCTAGAACTCCCCCTGTTATTTATCAAATTACATACTATTAATATTTGCAAAAAATAAAGTCACACACATAAGGCTCAAGTAAATGAAACCACATAATTCATTTTATCAATGGAAAACTGCAATGTACTACCCATGAGATTCTATTTACAAGACTTGTGAGCTATATGAATTGTTGAACCATCAAAAGTAAAGGTAATTTCCAAAAAAGGGTCCTGTGAATTATAACTTTAATACACCCAACAAAGCTTGTGCCATATATCACATATCAAAAAAGAGTGCTTGCTAAACAATGAACATAACCAAGGGAATAAATAGCATGATCTATGTAGATATCAGCTCCTTTGTCTATGCTTTCTCATGCAATCTTCAAAATAAAAAAAATCAACAGCTCAAATACATCAACCTACAAGTTTTTCAATATATTAACCAAAAATAAATTAGAATAGCACACATCACATTGACTCTGGATGGCAAGGGAAAATAAATTGCACTCACTTTCACATTGGACATCCATGATAATAGAATTAATGAAATCCAACCATGAGAAGATACTCTTAGAACTCATGAAATTAGAGCATTGAAATTTCTTACATCCAAGCCAAGGCTTGGATCCCTTTCAACTTCACTGTCAGACAAGAAACTACTTTGAAAGAGTAAAAATGAAGGATTCAAACTTCTAGTGGGCATCTCAAAAAGTTCCCTATAGAGAAAAGCAACAAAATGAGGAAGATAGTTGAGTTTTCCAAGCTCTATTGCTTTATGTAAGTAGCAAAATATATGTAGCTACAACCATGAAAAGGTTGCATAAATCTTCATGCTATTTGACTTGGTGGATAAAGACTAAGAAAAAGATGAAAGATCTTGAAAGAGAATTATATTAAGAAAATGCATCACATATTACATTATGATCTTGTATGTTGATGTAACTGGAAAAATCATTTAAGTTTTAAGGCATTACTCAAAGAAAAAAGATTAAAACAAACAAAATTGAAATAAAACAGATTTAAGGCACTACCAGGAAAAGGAAAGAGTGGCTCTCATTGAGCCTTGCTTTGATATTCTCCAATTTGAACATGTTGTTGCCTGGAATCCTGTACAACTATCATGGTTAAGCATGCTATCGCCCCATCGGTGAGACATTGTGTTATCTTCCACCGATATGTTCTAGTGTTGTCGATATGCTTTCATCGATCTATCGGTGGAGCTATGAGGGGAGTTCCCCTGATGTAGTAATGTTAGGCCGATAGTGAATATAGGCTGAGTATTTCTAGCAACACTGCTTTTTTAGTTGGATCCTAAAAATGCTACAACTTATGTTCTTCTCTAAAACATCTATACGAGGTTCAAATAGTAAAGAGATTCATGAAAGATAGAGGAATTAAAAAGATACCTGGATGTTATAGTTGGATATGCTCTGGTAGACATATATGCAAGATGTGGAATTGTAGACAAAACACCTCAATTGTTTGAAAATGCTCAAAAGAGATGTACCCCCATGGAATGAAATGATAAAAGGAACCTTCAAAATCTTCAATTCAATGAAGCACTGGAACACATCCTAACATTGTAATCTGTTTGTTCTAGGTGCGCAAACGCAAGTTCTGGATGAGGGTTTCAGCTGGCGTACTAGCGTCAAGAACCCCTATTGCATTGCATTCTTATATATATGGGTTGATCACAGTGCATGAAGTTGACCTTCTCAAATCATGTACTGGCCATTAGTGACACCTCAAACATTATTACTTAAGATGTGTTAGTTAAATCAGGTAGGCCATGCAATTTTAAGTCAATTCCAAGGTCTTCTCTTGAATGTAAGTAGAGTCTCCAAACACAAAAAAAATGACCCTCAATAATGAAAAAATCATAGTCTAAGGCCTATAGAATTAACAAACTTTGGATGAAATAGAAAGCCAGACTTGTGCTCAATTTATGCCCAACCAGAAATTCTAATGAAGGATAACGAAAAGATAAATTTTGCAAATGAGAGGAATCATAAGTTCGAAGTTGTTATCTTCTGATTGAAAATTTTAGAATGTCCCTTTGGTGTTATTTAGGTTTACTATTTGGGCTATATCATTGACCATGAAGGAATTCACATGGATCTGAAAAATATAAAGATCATCCAAGATTAGCCAATTCCTTGTAGCAATACAAGGACTGGAAAGTTTTCTCAGATTTGCAAATTCTTATCAACAGTTCATATTGGGATGCTCTCATCTCTCTACTATTGAATCAAATCACATGACCTAAGTCAACATACCTCCACAACATCAAGCATTTAAAAAACTCAAATCCAGACAGCAATCAACCTATCTAAAAGGAGTCCAATGCATCACTTGGTGCATTTCTCACCCAACATTGATATTCTATTACATGTTAAAAAATATTCAAAGATACTATGTAAAATTACTTTAACTACACGAAGGAGCTCTTTAAGTCATGAATCAATTGCAACACTATCTCTTAGCTAGTGAGGCCATTCACTCTTGTCACAAGTCCCTTCAATTTATTTGTACACAAAGAAGGAGAATGCAAAGCACGTGAAGTGAATGAAATAGCAGAACAATTCCAACCAGTCACCAAACACAAGGGAGATGATGATAACAAATAAATTGACTGCTTGAGCCAACTTCTGGTCACCTTTAGACACTCAAGACCACAATGATGTGATTGTAACACCAATTTTTTGGAATTATTACTATCGTTAATTGTATGACAAGTAATTGTAAGGGACACTATTAAGATTGGTTATTTAATTATTGATATACTAACTAATTTTATTATGCTTCCAAGTTTCCATGTGGGGTGGATAACAGATACATAAATATTACAACAATTTTGAGAAATATGGTAGTCTCGAATTCAAAAGAAGCCAAGCAATGAGCTGATAGTCACCATCCTAAACAAAGTTCTTGATCATAATATTAATCCTACATAAGGAAGTTTGTCTGAGATTTGAATTCACAGATTAATTTTCTTGCACTCATAGTCCATCAGTTAAGGAATGAAAACAATATCTCAACAGAAAAACACCATTGTATTGCTTTTTAGTCTAGAACAGTTTCCATGGGAGTTTTTTGAGTTAAACTCCCAGAAAGATTGCTACCTTTCCACATTAAAATTTCCCTCTGATCTTTTATTTCTGCAAACTTCATAAAGGAATTTGAGACATTGTGATTGTTAAAAATCTCTCCTTCTTTTCTCTCCTAATGATAAATTGTCACCATTAGAGTGTACCTCAAGAACAATACACATGATTGATTAGAAGCTCTCCATCTCTCATAATATATTCATAGTGTGCCTCAAGAATGTGATTAGCAGTTTAACACATACCAACTTCTGTCATTTTTCTTTTAAGGGAACATCTCTTCCTTATTTATTGCATCTTGTAGTGGATATAAACACTAACTCAAGCACCATGTACTCATTAGGACTCACCTTTTCCTAACTTTTACGTTCTTGACAAGGCCCCTTGGTGCATCGTTAAGCAGGTGATGCCTTAGGCACAACTTATACCTGTTATCGCTGTCAGACATAATTCTAAGTTATGTTGAATTATTTTGGTCATTCAATGATATTCAAAATTCTCTTTTTTTTATCTCAGTTGTTTTCTATTTATTTTCTCCAATTCAAACATCTTTAATAAATATTTAAGATATCTCCTATACAAACATTCTTTCCACATTGAAATTCATTCATGGTACATTTATTTTAATCTATTTCCCAGCTATTCAAACATTTTCCTAAGGTTCTAAGAAACCTTAACTAAACCATGGAATTGATAGCATACTTTTGGATGTAAAAAATATTAAGGTTAGCTTCTATATAAGCAGTCTTTCCCCAATGAAACTCATTTGTACTAAATTTATTTTCAATTGTTTCCCAGCTATTTAAGCTTTTTGCTAAAAATGTAGAAACATTAACTCAACCATGGAATTGACAACATACCTTTGGATGATATAAAAAGTGGTTTACTCTTAAAAACCTGCATTCAAGAAGCATAATGCCCACATAACTTAGATTCAATAATCTACTAAACCAATGCCACATATTCAAGAAGAAAATCAAACATAAGGAAAAAATCTATCTAGCACAAACTTATGCTTGTTGCAAAAATATTTATTTAAAAATATATCCAAGCATTTTCACTATCTATGATAGCACTGACACATTGATCCATGCATCTGACATGACAACCCAATTTTAGTTGTTATATTACTTGACAAAAAAGCACACCTCTTCTTGTAGAATCAAACCATGCAACACAAGAAATAGTTGCATACTTATAATTTTACTCAGTTAAAGGAAAAGGATTTTAATTTTCAACACAACAAATTACCAATATTACCCAATACAGTTTGAATTTTCTTATATTCAAGTTTTCAACTAAAACAAGCTCAATACAGAAAAAATGTATTTTATCTTGTGAAAGCTATTCCTCTTTCTAGCCTAATAGTCATAGAAGAATTATAGCATACTATAGTTTCATCAAATTAGTAGCAATACCTCATTTTGCAGTACATACATTCTGTTAAAAAAATAACATCTAAATTTCTATTCATATATGTAAAAAACTTTGAATGCTACTTCAAGAATGGTCATACATTTTCACACTACTGACATTTATCTGAACCTTATACTAGTAATAATTTATAATGCATACAATTGTTAGAAGAAGTTGGAGCATCATTGGCCAAAGGCAATATAATCTTGATACTTTGCAAGAAACAAAATGCTCATACAAAAAAAATGCAATAAACATTATCAATTCATCCTGGTTGACTTGAAATGTTGATTTCTCTCTCATACATAGTTTTATCCAAAAGTACCTACTATTAACATTACAGGTTGGGTGAGTTTGATGTAGCTGAAGATGTAAAAATACTCAGTTTATAATGTAGAAAACAACATGGTCTTGTGGCTTATCTACAATATTCAGCATGCAAAATAGGATTCAACGAGACATTTTACCAATAAAAAGAAATGTGTGCCAACAAATATCACCTTACAGATGGAACAAAAAACAAAGAAAATTCTACAACATAATTGTGTCGATCAAAACCAATTTTAATAAGCTCAGACTAAAAAAATTAAAAAGGCTTGTAATTTGATCGATCAAATCCAAATGCACACAAGGCAACAACAATAAAACATCCACAAAGTCCAAATTCAAGAAATTTTAGAACCAAACAAAGCCAACAACATATAGTCTAAAATTCAAAAAATTATCAAATCACCAATTGATAAATTAGTAGGTTTAACTTTTAAGTATCCACAAATTACACAAAAAACATAGTAAAATAATAAACCAGAAAATTGAAAAAAAAAAACAAGAGATCTTTGGAGATGTGTCTAAAATTTAAATTCATAAATTTAAATAGATCATCAATTGATAAAAAATTACATTTCAGATGATGTAGCTTCAACTGCCCTGGTAGACATGTATGCAAAATGTGGAAGCATAAACAAGCCACACAAACTGTTTGACATAATGCCTCCAAGAAATGTGTTCTCCTGGAATGCACTGATTGCAAGTATTCACAAAATGGATTTGTTGAAAAGGCCTTAGAAACTTTCAAGCAAATGTAATTGGCAGGTGTAAAGCCAGACTCTACAACCTTTGCCACCATCCTCCTAGCCTTTGTCGAATGCGAGCTTTGGAACATGGTATTGACATCCATCAAAGCATAAAGGATAGAGGAATTTTTTTAGATGAGTTGCAACTGCTCTGGTAGACATGTATGCAAAATGTGGAAACATAGACAAGGCACACAAACTGTTTGACAATGTGCCTCAGAAATTCGGTTTCATGGAATGCCATGATTGCAGGATATGAAAAAAATGGATTTGTCGGCAAAAAAATTATAAACTTTCTAAGACAATGAAATTGGTTGTTGTAAAGCCAATATTCTCCCCACCTGTGCCAAAATGGGAACTTGGGGGCACGGTATGGACATCCATCAAACCATAATGGAATGGGGTTTTTTGTCAAATATTATAGTTGGAAATGCTCTGTTAGACATGTATGGAAAATGTGGAAGTGAATTGTTTAACAAAATGTCTTGAAGAAATGTGGTCTTATAGAATGAGATGCTTGTATGACATGCACAAAATGGATTTTGCAAGGATGCTCTCAAAATGTGTTGAGTATCTTGAAAATGTAAGGGGGGTGGAGTGGAGTCACATATATCATAACTTCAGTTGTTATTTCATAGAAATAAAACTAAAATAGTTAGCAGCTAGAAAATTCACAATAGAATAGGTCAAGCAATGAAAATGTCTCACATACAATCCATGTTTTGGCTTCCGAAGCACAACTGTCAAATATAAAATGAAAATTCCAAGCCATGTTCTCATAACACCTAAACAAAGGTGATATACCCTATACACAAGGAAATAAGAATGATTTTCCTCCAAAGAGTAAATATGATGCAAAATCAGTTTAGAAAAATGCACTAAATATTGAAGAAGCAAATTTAGTTTTTATAGGAGAAACAAGTTGTTAGTTGGGACATCTGCAATAAAGAATCAAAATAGTTGACCCCTCTACTAGGATGCTAACCCACAAAAGATCAATTTTTTTCACTAGTTAAACCTGTCCATATGTCTCCATCCCAAGTCAGCTTAGACACTCGCTTTTTACCACTAGTACAACTTGGCCCACTCAAGCTGATTTTGAACCATCTAATGAGCTCTTGCTTGGGATTTGACACCCATAACTTGTAGATTAAGGTTCTTCTTGATGTTAAATTATTTTTACTACATTTTTCTCGGAAGATGCAAATGCTCAATTTGCAATAGGCTCCAACTTGTTTCTATGCTCCAAATTGTTCAATATCCTTAATGCATAGTGATTTTCCAGGTCTTGACATCTTGTGTGGCTTCTTTCATTCCAATTTACTTTTCCATGTATATTATTGTCAACATCAAATTAACAAATATATAATGACTATGCTAAATATTTAATACTTGCAACAACATTTCATGGATGTTTAGCAATGCTGTCAAAAGTGGAAATTATAATCATAAGTCTAGATGAGCACAACTTTAAAGTATACAAAACTGGAAAATCAGAGGAAGGTACAAAATATAATAAACTCATCCAATCCTTAATCAAAGAAAAAATACAATGCAAATAATCCCAAACCTGGGCAATCTGTTTGAGGAGTATCTCTAATATAAAAATAGCTTTCAAAACTACCAACACAAGCATCTCTTTTTGTTAAAAAATCTGATTTAAGATTGAAAATCTTCTTCACTATTGCAGGAAAAGATGAATGCTCAAAATGTGAATCTAGAGTAGGGCCATTTGGCTCATGGATTACTGCAAAGAAAAATAAAGAAATCATCAACCTTTACCTAAAAGGCCAGTAATTAGTAAATATATCTTGCACATCTAAGCTCATTATGCCAAATCAAATAAAATAGACAAATTAAATTTTCTTTTCCATTCTTCCATGAAGATAGAACTTTGTCCTTGTCCATAACTCTTACAACATCCTTGGTAGATCTAGGAAAAAACTGATGATGCAATAGAAGTTAACAAAATATTCACAAACATATATGGTAGTAAATGAAACAGCTCCAGAACATATTTGTTAGCATTGAGTCCAAAATAAGTTTAGAGGAAAATAAAGAATCATAAATATGAACTACTCCACCTAATTGGTATTTGCATTATATTATTCAGTCTTTGAAAAGTTATTTTCCAAAGTGAAGATTTTACACCAATTACTCTCAATGTGATTCCAATATGCCAAATCTCCATTTGATGAATTCAAGATGGGAATTATATTTTCTCCCAACAGAATTAAATCATGTTACAGTTGCAAATGACTTATGTTTCTCCGAGTTTCTAGAATAGTGGGATGAGGGGAGGCATTTCCAAGATAACAATTTTTTTCTTGGATTGTATGAGGATGGTGAATAAAAATGTATGTGTGTGCACACATGCAAATACATATTAAAAATACAAGAAAATTATTAAAAAATGTACTTTATATCTTTTCAATTGTATAATTAAACTCTTGAACATTAATAAACATTCTATAGAGTTTAAATTCAAACAACATTGGAATACAAAATTGGACATTCAAAATTGACTAGTGAAAATAGCATTCAAAATTTCAAAGTTTCAATTAAACATCATAATGTGAATAAAAAATTGTAAGTATGAATATCTAATTATTATTTTATCGATGGTCATGTAATTGTAGATTAAAATATTGCCTTTTTAGTTCTTTAATTATACAATTATGTTTTTCCTTAATTTTTGAACAATTATTGACATTGGTGATATCAGGGTATCCATGGGATGTTTTCAGCAGATTCGGGGTGTCCTGGAATGTCCCAGAGGTTCAAGACATTCCCAAGTGTCATTGGGACACCAAAAAAATCCCAAAGCATTTTAGAGATGAAACTAAAATACAGAAAAAAAATGGGGACAGGGGAGATGTCCAACCTGCGTCCCTAAAATGTTTGGGATGACACCAAAGGATAGTTGATGCATCTCCATGGAACTACATACACAAATCATAGAACTTGAGAAGACAACAAGGAACAAAGTGTCCCCATCTACCACACCAAGAGAGGATTTAAATAAACTATCTTATGATCTAAATCATTTGGTATAGGTCAAGAATCTGAGCCTCTATTCTAAGTGTGAAAATGCCTGACAGGAAATTCCAGTAAATAGTCACTGTTGCCCCAACATACCCAGAACATTTTGAAACAACTCCCACAAAGAAATTGTGGGGAGCCTGGAGAGAGTGGGGATGTAGGCTGTATTTTAAACAATATTACACCAAAGCTTTCTGGTCTATGGTCTTGACAACATACATAAAATATGACATTTGAAGGTTATTCATCTATACTTTTGATGCATGCATACAATCTGACATATGAAGGTTATTCATCTATACTTTTGATGCATGAATCTCAACACAAAATTGTGCTATGGATTAGACAGATTATTCCCATGCATTTGTATTCTGCCAAAATTTTGATAGTAAAGCAAGTGAACTTTGAAATTTTCAAGTGACAAAAAATTGTGTTTGTCACTCTCCAAATGCAAAAAAACATGGTTTTAATTCTTCCCAGTGATGAAAATACTAATTCCAATCATAACTTTTCTACATCGGGGTCTAGGTTGTGTGACCCATAAAGAACTATATAGAAATTTAAGCTAACAACAATGACTTGGGCAATTTATGTTGGAAGTTTGTTCATCACATTCATATGCTTAGAATCTCTACACAAACATCATAGCTGGGATGCAAGTGAAAACCCTGATTTGTATAGTAAGACCCAAGAATGGCTCAAAAAAATTAATTCCATGAGACTATTATTGGGAGGTAAATAGAAGACACTTAGTAAGCCTTGCATTCCAACTTGTGGATATGTTGAAAGATCTCATGCATTGCATATGTACTCAAGTCAAGATAACACCCAATTGTAGGGTAGAAGAAGTAAAAATAATAAGGTTTTGTTGCTTGCATGGTTGGGGTACTCCTCCCTAGTTTTCTATGAAAGTGTGCACCCTTGGTAGACATTTCTTAGCAACTAAGTTCTGAACTCAAGAGTCCCAGTAAGCTTGTTTTTGAACCATAATCCTAAGCATTTATGAACTCAAAATTTCTATCATGTGTCTGATGTAGGAGCATCCCCAAGTGCATGGCAATCCATATCAAAAAAACAAGAACATATTACACATACATATATACATATATATGTATGTATGTATGTATGTATGTATGTATGTATGTATGTATGTATGTATGTATTGTGTGTGTGTATATACAAATACATATATATACAAATACATACATATATATATATATATAGAGAGAGAGAGGTGGATATTTCTAAGCAACTAAGCTATGAACTCAAGAGTCCCACTATGCTTGTCTTTGCACCATAATCTTGAACCTTCATGAACTTAAAATTCTTACCATGCGTCTAATGCAGGAGCATCCCAAATTTCATGGCAACCCACATCATCCAAAAATATATATATGTTGACCAATAGATAGATAGATAGATAGATAGATAACAATTATAATACAGTAGTAAAAGCAACATCAATGAACTGGAGACAAAAACTAACAAACTGTAATTGTTTTCTACCATTGTAACCTCTACAAGGATGTCAAGGATGTCAAGGAATTATAATGATTGGAAGATTTGGAACTTCTTTAGGGGAACTAAAGGCATATTTTTTCTGGTTTTTTAAATAGATAAAGGATCCACCTTCAAATTTTACACAACAATACTTCTGGGCAAGTTGTTACTGTACTTAATTTTGCAAAACATGTCATTTCACCCTGTTCTGCATTTGACTTGTTATGCTCATAGTACATGAGGAAATATCTATTAAATACAACCCACATTCATACTTTAGAGGAAAAAATAAATAAATAAATAAATAAAGAGGTTTGTAGCTTTACATGGGGACCTTCTCTTCTTTTTTTTCTTTGAGGGACATGTTACTTGGTTTGTTAAAGAAGGGCGGTGTGGAAGCATCCTTGTTGTGGTGGAAAGGATTATAACATCCCCTTGAAGACAATCTGCTGAGATTTATCACTTTAGTAATGGCAAAGAGCATGGAAGTCGTATCAACAATGTATGGCTATAGTGGCTATGGAGCAGAGCAAGACGAAAAGGTTCTCAGGGCTACTTTATCGAATACCTTCTATGGAGATAATAATTTAGATGGCTTTATGTTTCTGATTGATATAACTCGGGGAATTTCACCTACTAATGAGCATGATTGGTGAACAATGCATGAGGGAAGAGCTTGGAGGAGGTGAAGCGCCTGTATTAAAATTGACTCAGTCATAGACTGAAATCTTTTTCCTATGTTTTCTTGGTGTATGATACTCGCCAATATTGGTTTGAGGAAGTTGGAATAAAAAGCATATTGTTGGCGTTTCTTTCATTGTGCCCTGTTCTTACTTCCCGTGAAAAATATTGGCATATGTGTGCTTAGCTTTGTGCACTTAAACAAACTTTTAAAAAAATAAAGCAAACAGAAAAGAGAGGTAACAAAGGAATAAGCGCTCTTTTTGTGGTCCCCTATTTCTACTTTTCCTTTTTTGTGTCCCACTTTACCCAATTAGCAGGATCTCCACCAACAACAAACCTCCCTTTCGAGTTAAAAGAAACAAAACATTATGAGAAAATGTTGCCTTACGCCCGGTGACATTGCCCAGGGAGATGTGGTAAACCACATACAATTTAGCCTCCAACGCTCTACTAATCAGTCAAGCTACGAATCACAATTTTTGCAACCCTACCAACACATTTTTTGCCATAGGAAAATGCATTTTGGGAGGAAAAAGGGAAATTATCGGGAAAAGAAAAATGCAGGGAGGAAAAATAAAATAAAAATTAGATTTTTTTTATAATCATGTTATTTAAGACAATTAGAAAATTAAAAATGTATTGTCTTAATTTAATGTATTAAATCCCCCTTATTGTAGTAGAGATGAGGGAGCTGAAACACCAAATTGTTGATTAAACTTCCAAAAATCCCTCCAACATGCAATCAAAATGTTTTATGCCAAAAATCAACTGCCTAAAATTCTCTCCAAATGCATACACGATCTAACCAAGGCACCAAAAATGCCTATTGCTAAAATGCACCAAAAAAAACTATTCATGGAAGGCATGCAAAGATTAATTTTCATTTTTAGGGGAAAAAAATCATCTATCTATATTGTCATTTTAATATAGGTTGTGAAAATTAAGATAAGCATGATGTGCTCCTAAAATTACTAGAGTTCAAACTTGTATAAAAAGATAACATCTATAAAAATGATCAACACACAATTGATTTCATAGATTATAAAGAAATTATATTTTTAAAAAATAATTAACAATATAAAGCTTGAAAGAAAATTTTTGCATACCAAAAGCGATCATTGTTATTTCTATTTTGCATTATTACGATGGTCAAGTATATCAACAAGCAAAGATAGAAGTGAATCAATCTTCAGTTTTAGGGAAAAATCTTCATTTTAAGGGAAAACTGTTCTTTTTTTAAGGGAAAAATCTTTGTTTTTAGTAAACCAGGCATTATGTTTCTCCTGATCCATGTAAATTGAATCTAATTAATTCTAGAAATGACTACTTGACCTTTACATTTTTAAGGCCTTTGCTTCTAGAAATAACTACTTGACCTTTTGAAATGAAAGTGTCTGCAAGATAGCCCTCAAAATGCAATTGGATTGTTTAAATCATAATTTATTAGTGAAATTGACCACAATTTCTCTTTGATACATTTGACATACCAACACAACAGGAAAATCAAACTAGCTTCAAATCATAGTTAAAAACATTAATGATTCATTAACATAATGAGTAATAAAAGTTAAAGAATGTAAATGTTAATTTTTTTTATAAAATATTTGAAGACCTTAAGATTGCACTGAGAGGCAATACCTTCCATGCAATAGGTATTTTTGGTGCACCAAGCAACCTAGGTGGTCAAATGGACCACTTAGGTAGGAGTCCCTTGAGGGGGGCTTAAGCTCTATGGATTATGATCAAATTCAAAAGAAAAAAGAATAGAGGAGTAATAGTCATTTTTATTTGTCTAATATTAGTCATTTATTTAGTCATTTGTTTAGTCATTTTTACCTGATGACCAAATTAGTCACTTATGATGATCAAATTAGTCATTTATTTGCCAAATTCTAGTAGTGTTAGTTACGTGACTAATTTTTTTAGTCACATAGTCATTTATTTTCTGAATTCTACTAGTATGTGGTAAACCTGCTTCCATGATCATTATTCTAGCTCCTTCTTGAACTATTTGGTTCATTCTTTATACTACACCATTTTGTTGTGGTGTTCTAGGGGTAGATAGTTGTCTTTTGATGGCATTTTTTTCATAGAATTTGTTGAATTCATCAAAATTAAACTCTCCTCAACTTCATTCTCAACTCTTTCCTTGAAAATATTGAATTTTTATAAAGCCTTTAATTTTTCTCTTAAAAATGCAACCTAGGTTAATCTGGAATAATCATCTATTAAAATCATGAAATATTTCTCACCTTGTAAGCTTCTTGTTCTAGTTGGACCACAGAGGTCAATGTGTACAAGGTCTAATAAACTAGTAGATGATTCTTCTTTGCTTCAGAATGTTTTTCTGGTTTTCCCTCCTTCTTGAAATACTTTGTAGATAATACTGTCTAGTTTGGTCAGTCTTGGTTTTAAATCTCTAACTGCTCTTGTTGAACTTATCCTTACCAAGTTGTTGAAGTTGATGTGACACATCCTCCTATGCTAGAGCCAATTGTCATTGGATTGAGAGAATAAGCATCTCTTTGTAGCTCCTTCCAATTGATACATGTTCTCACTTGTTCTTTTTCCAGTTGCAATAACAGTTCCAGATCTCTTCTAGATATCACAACCATCATCTTGAAATACCACATTATAGCCATTTTCATACATCTTTCCAACACTCAGAAGATTATGATATAAACCCTGCTCATAGTAAACATTGTCAGTGTTATGTTTTCCATCATAGGTAATAGAACCAATTCCAACAATTTGTGTTGTTTTATCATCTCCAAATCTAATAAAACCTCCATCATATTTCTCAAGCTTTACAAACTTACTTTTATCACCGGTCATATGATTCGAACATCCACTATCAATCAACCATTCATCTCTGTTTCTTTTAACAAATAATGTAGCTTTAGTGTTATCATTAGATTTATGACAACTATTAGAGATATCAAATCTAGGTTCATCCTTTTCCACCAAAAATAAACAATCCTCATGATTTGATTCATTAGCTAAAATGCCAACATTCTCATTGACATAATAGGACTTCTTATTGATCTTTTTAAATATGTGCCTTGTTCCTTTTTCTGGACACTTAGTTGCTAAATGACAAATCTTTCCACATCTGAAATGTTTAAGAGGTAACATACCTTTGTACTTTTCGGTACCTTTCTTTAGTTTCCTTGTGAAGGTTGCTTCCAACTCATTTGAACTTTCACTATTCGGATCTTCTTCTATCTTTGTGGCTTTGAAGGCTATTTCAGATTTCTCCTTTTCTTTTCCAAATTTCCTCATCTCAAATGTAGTCAAGGTGCCAAATAGTTGCTCTGTAGTGAATTTCTTTAGATCATAAACTTCCTCAATAGCTGAGATCTTGTCACTATAGCTCTCTAGTAGGGTCATCAAAATCTTCTCCATTACATCTTCATCTATTAGAGTGCATCCTTCATTTTTGAATTCATTTACTGCACTGTCAATTCTTTGAAAATAGCCTACTATATCATCACCTTCTTCGATCCTCAAGTTTGTGTATTTGTGCTTAGCTGTCAACTTCTTTGATAATTCTACTCTATCATTCCCTTCATAAGTAGTGCCCAATGACATAAATTTCATTAAATCAATCTTAGACTTGAACCAATAAAAATTGCATACCTTGCCTTTTCATTATCTTCATAGGCTGAAATCTCATCCGTAGTAGAAACATCTTTTGTTAGCTCAACGTATTTTGTCTCAACAACTTTCCAAGTCTTGTGTCCTAGAGAGATCAGGTAACCTCTCATCTGTACTTTCTAGAAACTATAGTTAGATGGACATCAAACACAAGAATTGTCAGTTTGTGTGCCATCGGATCTACCCCAAGCGGTTAAGCTCTTCTTCAAGGAACCAAATATCTAATAGAAATTGTTGAATAGTCTAGATAACTGAGAGGAGGGTGAATCAGTTATTATAAAATAATTTTCTTGAAATTAATAAATCTAGAGTAAACTTAAATCAATTAGATATTAATCTAACATATAAGAACATGAAAGCACAAATCAACACCATGCACAATGAACACTAGAATTTACTTGGAAACCCAAGAAGGGAAAAACCATGAAGAATGCTAATTATCAATTATAGAACACTAGTTAAGGTGATTTTTATAAGGGATCACTACTAAAAATGCTCACTGTACGTAAGGCTCACTTTCGGTGGGCTCATTGCCTAGCTATTATAGTCAAAGATAAAAGGCTCATTGCCAAAAGAAAAGGGATCGTTTCCAATAGAAAAAGGATCACTACCAACAGAAAAATGGCTCACTACGAGAAGAATGATGAAAGGGAATCTACCACTGAATTAACTATCACTAACAATGACACTAGATAGAATCTCACTGTTTACTGCCTCCGGTCATATACTTTCGCATACTTCACAATGTCTAGATTTTCAGATTCACATTCATCACACTTTATTTTGTTGTTATATGGAGCCTAATTAGATTCAGAGGTTAAATTTTCCCCACTTTTATTGGTGCAGTTTCCCCCCAAATTATTTAACGGGTTTGGGGGCAACACCTCCAAGACAGGGTCAAGGGGTAGCGCCCCTTGTAGGGTCTAGGGGAAGTTCCCCTAGCACACTCCTTGTTCTGATACAAGGTGGGTTCAAGGGGAAGTGCCCTCACGGGTGCTTGGGGGTAGTGCCGCCAAAACCTCTCACGATTTTTATTATTTTATAAATGTCGGGAGTTATTTTTCTATTGGTTGAAATTAAAAAAAACTATTTTGTAACTGACATAAGTCTTCATAAAAGGCTAAGGGTTAGGGTTTTCGTTGATATTGTATTGTATCATTTGTAGTAGTATTGAGTTGCAAGGATTGTAGGTTGTAATTGGTTCAATTTGCTGGATAATAATATTGGACTCTCTGTTTGTGGATGTAGCCTGAGTTTGGGTGAGCCATGTTAAAAATTGTCTCTCACTATTATTATTTCTATGTTTTTCATTCCTCTGTTTAATCTTTATTTTCATTTAATTGATATTTTATACATGCAATTCCTAACATCTTTCATTGAATAGAATCAACTTTTACTTATACCATTCCATGCTTCCAGAAACTCCCAAGTTGACCAAACATAATTTGAATTAGGTAGTTGACCAAACAAAATTTTTGAATTAGGTCACTACAAAAAAATTCTTGTAGTGGAGAGGAATGAAACATGAACCACATAGAACCTTCTCGCTCAAGTCAACACACTAGATATCCAAAACCAAAGAATAGGATATACACATTACAATGCAAGCAATGTGTTGGAGCATGTTAACCAATTCTAGATCAGTCTAGACCCATAAGAGTGTATCTCATTATGTTGCAAAAAGAATGTGACTGGAAAAGACATGACCATTTAGATAGATCATTACAACACAACATCCAAAACCACACCAGTCTGGATCACCAAAGTAATAAAAATGAACCTCTATCAATCAACCAAGATATGCTGACATTAATGAAAACCATGAATGACAACAATCAACAACATTGCATCTTCAACACATTCCAACATGATCATAATCTAAAAGGCTAGCATCTAACAAGTGTCTCCTTCACATGTCTAACTAAGTATAGATTCATTGAACCTAGACACTTCCCCAAAATTCAAACTAACTTTTTATCTTATCCACTCATATCAATCCCACCTCTTAATCCTATCCATTCACATAATGATTTTTATCTTTATCTCAATCTTAAACCTAGATTATATCCCTCATGTTACACTCATCATATGGTTACATCTTTTATCTTAGCCATCCATCACTAACCATTTTTAGCCATTAATTTTTCCTCTTCAATAATTTATTTTTAGAGGTTCTTGTGCTTCATCAAATCCTAATGAATGTAGTTTGAAGCTATCACACATTTATGCTATCATTTTGATCTCTCATTATCAAATCATATCAAGGTTATGCTAGAGTATTGAGAAATACACATAATATCATTATCACAAGAGAAAACAAAATAGAAAAAGGGTGCACTCCATTTATTCTCATCAAGG
>VDFB02203113.1:0-18258 GCA_007258455.2 Sequoia sempervirens | reverse complement strand
TTTTTTCTTTTATTAAGCTTGCAAGTTGATCATTATTTCATGAAAATACAAGAAACTTTGAATCTTGATACCATTGTTCTTGAAAATTAGACTTCTAAGCTTAATACATTATCTTTCAACATTCAATTTTTGTCATCCTAATATGATTAAGGAGTCATCTCTACAACTTCAACATAAAAGGCATAACATTATCATAAAAAACTCTTTAGTTGTATATTATTTGCATAATTCATATGTATATTTTTTTTCTTTATTATTTTGTTTCATTTTTTATTTTTTTATTTGTTATTTTCCATGTGTAGTCTATTCTCCAAAATTAACCAAATTTAGTTTAGATTCATGGTGGATCCTATGCATTATTGAGATGTTCTAGTAAATACTTGCGAGGTTTTTAATATTTCTTCACGGTTATGTTATCACCATTTTACTAGATAGGGTCTTATAAACCCACTTGTTAATGGTGATTTAGTTTTTATATTGTTTTCCTTAAAATTTCATCCTTAATGTGGCATTTAATATTTTTCTAGTTTTTTAAAAAACTATCATTTAATTTTTTTATTATTTTCCTCATTTTTAATCATTTTTTCATTCTTTCCCTCATCGTTTTTACATGCCTTAGTCAAATTTCCCCTTTGAATAGACTTGTTTGTTAGACTTGGCTTCTATTATTTCCTTTCTAATGTCATTCTTACATCAATCATCATTGGAGATGCTTTGTTTATTTCCTAAAACATTCATGTCCCAAGTCTATATGGTGTATCCTTGTCTAAGTTCCTCACTTTATCTTGAGATGTTGATGACATCCTCATATAAGGACTTTATATGATTATTTATTAATTATTTCATAGTTATTTCACTAACATGATCCTCCCACTAGAACTGTTAGTGGTTTTCTACTATCAAAATAAAAATGACATCATTTCCAAGAGATATAGTTAGCTCTCACACTTAGAAATTATATTGATCTCTCTAGATGTTGGCATTAAAGATTTATTGACTAGTAAATCTAATGCTATTTTATTTTCATTATTAGGTTTTTTATATCCCTTTAGGATGATACTTTTTGAGGGGTTAGTCTAGAGTATACTCTTTATAGAAATTTTAGTTATAGGCTTAGAAAGTTATACTTTTATTATTTCCTTCTAGTAGAGAACCTTGTTAGTGATAAGTTGGAAGATTGATCCTTATATAGTAGTAATACTTTATATCTCTTTTGTAAGACTCTCATCCAACTCAATATCTACCCATTTGTATGCTTGATCCAACTCAATACCTACCTATTTGTAGTAATACTTTATTTCCTCAGTTTTGGTAACATGTTTTTGAGTCATATAGTGGTTAATTTATGGAAGATTATGTTGTTTCAAATATTATTCTATTTCCTTCATGATAATCTAAAGTTTTTTTTAAAATGACTTCATTAAATAAATCATGAGGAATAAGATTAAATGAAATTTTCATAAGTGAGTATACTAATGATTCTTGTGATATAAGGAATTTGAAAAAAATAAATATAACTACTTTAAACCAACAAATCATTATACTGCCTCAAAATACCATAGATATGGTAGAGTTTATGTACAATAATAAAATTTCTCAATAGGACTATAGGAAAATTTATGTACTGAATTTAAAATATATTTTCGCTTTCTAACATAAGAATAATGTGAAAATATTAAGTTACACAAACAACATGGTTAAATAAAGTCATAAATCCAATAGGGAATGGAAAATTAGATAGAAAGAAATTGGAACCAAACTTTGAATCTCACTACCTTAGATGCTAATACATAACGTATATGTCGTTATATAGCATAATATTCCTTCACTAGTTGGCTCTAAATTTCCTAGAATGATTGTCTTAACTATTGAAAAAATCTTGGCTTAGACACAAAGATGAGAGAAGTGTTAGAGCTATTTAGGGGTTAGTAGAGTCAAACACCACTGTAGTATTTTGACCACCATGAACAACCAAATGGAAAGATGATAAAAGAAATCTCCTAAATCCTACCTACATTAAAGATTCAAAATAACTAGAAAAATAAAATTCTTGATAATAGTGCCAACCTTGGTCTAAGGGAAAAACAATCATTGAGAATAAAAATATTTGATAAAAATAGGAAAAATATATATTTTAGTGAATTTTTTTTTTTTACTACATAACAATAGTACAACACAATAAAGAGTATTAACAAAAACATGGGCTCCCTTGTGATAGTTGTGATTCACTTAGATATGAAATTATAGCTTGAAGCTTCAACTATTGCAAGAGAGAAGGATAATAAGAGTTAAGAATGCTTTCTTTAAGACTTAAGTAATGACTCTGGAGATTTCAATAGAGTTTCCCCAAGTGAGAAAATACATGGAGCTTCTTGCATGAGAGAGTAAAAAATCATATTAAAATTGGGAAAAAGGAGGTTATTTCCAAGTCAAATGGGAGGGAAGTGGAACTACCTACCTATTCATGCATTATAACACATGTTGTACTAATTCCATGTACAAATTTTACTTTTGAATTTCAGAAAAAAATTTCAAAAACCAATGTAATGTGCATATGTCTATGTGTTGTACTATTATCAATGAGAATTCCACTAAAAATTGGGCTATGAGTTTGTAATACCTCATTCTTTTTTATTGTAGAATAGAATCCTTTGTTCTAAAAAATAAGAATATTATGAATTTTTCAGATCTAAATGGGTTTAAGGTGTAAGTGTGAAATTGTACTAATACACTATTTTCAACACTACATTTTTTCCCCACTTTAGTAAGCTAATTACACTAATATTTTAGCTATGTCAAATTAGATAACGAAATGCATAAATTAAATATAATATATTCCAAAAAAGGATACTATAGAGGATGCAAAAATCATCAACTTGATTGGTGATTCCCCTAATATTGAGTTTGATAATGTTCCATAGTGTCCAACATGAAATCCTACAAGGTTACATTGATAACATTGAAATTTATATCTGTCCTACAAAATCAAAATGTATTAACTTCTTGAAATTGAAAGAAACTACTACAAAGAGAAGAATGTTTAAAAAAATCAAAAGAAAATATGAGAAAGAGAGTAAATAGAAAATTGAAAATAAACTAAAAAAAATCAAAATCAAAAGACCCATATGTGCAGGGTATGGTTGTACCTTGTGATAGGTGTACTAGCCTTTGGTTGCATGGTGAGGAATATAGTTCCCAACCATTGGTGGCTAAGAAATTTACTATAATCCTTCTCTTGACAATTTTTATTTTGTTGGTGAGAAAAAAACCCACTAATGGTCTCCATGTACTACTAGGCAACTATCTCCTCATCAGAGTTATGACATTCCTTGATCATCAACATAACAAAATTAGTTGATCAAAAACATGATTTCTTCATTTCATTCACTACCCAATTTTATTCTCAATAGTACAAAATCTCTCACCAAAATATTTTTATGAACCTTCATTTTAGGTAAATTTTTTCCAATGGAGAGGAATACTCAAAGGATATTTTTTGTTGATGTTAAGTTCATGATATTAGGTTTATGTATCCCCATGCCCCTTAAACCCTAGTTCACTTTCTTGAACAAGCATTTTTTATTTATTTTGGCCATAACTTGGGAATATGGTGTCAAAATTGCGAAAACAAGATATCATTGGAAAGTTAGTTCCATGTAGTTTATAGTGATGTAGGTCTTTGTCAAAGTTATCATCATGTTTCTCTTTAGATATTATAAATTTTCACCCGTATCTCTAATTTTTGTGATTTTTACAGCATTGTGAAGGAATTTCAAATCTCCCTGATCTATTCACACACCATTTCCATAATCTACCTTTAGTATATTATATTTATTTTTTATTTCACATTCCTCTTAACTACTTTGGCATCTTGAAACCTATAAAGGATATGTTTCCATGGCATGACTTCATTTGGTCTACTTTACATGTATTGAGGTTATCAATCTCTATTTTTTTTATTTGATGAAATATCATGGTATTTTATGTTCATCCTTCTTCAGTTATCCTATAAAAGCATATTTATGAGTCTTGGTGAAACAATATCCTAACACATCTCATATGGCTTGATATTTTTCCTTAACATTAAGGATTCATTCCTACACCAAACACATCAAGGAGTAGATCAACAATGGTTGTTGTTAGTGATCGTGTTTTTGGGTTTATTTGTTCTAGTGTTGATCCTAACATTGCTTGCACTATATCAAATATTGATTGTCCCCACACACTTTGGAGTAGACTTTGGGAGATCCATGAAGACCTTGATATCTCTCTATTCTCAAAGGATCCTACTACAAATTATCTCATTCTCCCTCCATATGTAGGTTATATACCATTTGATGATGACACTTTAAAGGATCTTCATAATATTTATATCATAGGTCTTGCATGTTTAAATGTTTCAAAGACTTGTCTTCATGTTCACACTCTTCATATCAAGACACAATCTCCATTTTTCTTCCTAATCAACTTGGTATCACCAAATCCTTGAGCTCTATTGGTTCAATACAGTAGGACATCCATAATCTTCAATACATAGCTACTTTGAATTCATATCTTGCAAACATAACATCCATGTTTTTAAAGTCTCAGATTGCAAATTTAGATGATTATCTTGAAGAAATCCATATTCTCTTTGATAACTACCACATCATCATTATTAGCCCATTATCATTATAACACTTGCAACTTTTTCTAAATTATTTTTCACAAGATCTTCATTCCAAAATGTGGACATTTGCGTATTTTTTAGAGGCACATTTCATTTCTATTTGGATTCCTTACTCATCCATATTATGGGATTGACTTATCCAATCACCAATGGAATTTTTTCTTCCTAAGGGGAGAAATGTTGTTTGCAGGTAGTGGATATGTTTTATCTTCAAGCTTTCTAATTACTGGGACACACACGACACGCTCTCGAGATCAGCATCCCTGATTCTCTCTCTCATTAGGGGGAATCTCATTGTACCATGTGATACACCCCTATTCCCTCATGGGCCTACTGAACCTCTCTCTCCTTCTCTACCGTAGTTATCACCTTATTCTTCTGAGAGGAGCTTTTGCTTGTGCTTCTTTTCCCTTTCTTTGTCATGAGATTTTGGTTGTTGGTTCATGCTCACCCTAATTGTGGCCTTAGAAAAAGAGGAATTATTTTCATCTATCATTGCATTCTTCTTTATATTTTTAGATTTTCCCTAAGTTGATCTTATGGGGGGTGTTGGAGTGATTAGGAAAATAAACTCATAATTAATTAATTAATTATTATGCCCTTTTTACTTTATTACACTTAAGCTAAACATAAGGGTACATTTTTATTATTAATTCCATACCATGTTGCCTATCTTGTCTCCTTACATAGATATGAAACTTTAATGCTAAATCTGAATTGTGATAGGTCGAATATATGCAAGTGTAAACAAACTGAAAACAAAAAGAGGTAAATAAACACTGAAACAACCTCCATGACCTCAAGATTAGCCTAAGTTAAATACCAAGATAAAAAGCAACTAATGGAACTTTTATACCTTTGTTCAATTGATCCTTTGGTTGGTCTCCTTCGACTTTGATGTATGCCCTTGGATGGCACAAGATGCAAGCTAAATGATGATGAGGATGAGTGCAAAATGGATGGAAACAAAACGGCTAAGGTAGGCTGAGGAAAATAAAATCTTCAAAAAGAGTTTGGCTAGCAAAATGATATCTCTTAAAATAAGAGAAAAAAGGGAGTATTTATAAGAATTTTGAGAATTTCTAGAAAAGATGGATGGCTAAGATTGAGCCACCAAATATCAAGATGTAGGGCTAAGGTGAGTGGAGAACTCACAAGCCCTCACATCTTGACATGTGGCATGTGATATAGCCCTAAAAGGTGAAGTAGACATGAGGTGGAAGGAGAAGGACATGACATGGAGGGGGGTGCAAAGTACCTTGGGATTGGACAAGATCTCCTCATAAAGGAGGTACTTGTCCCCATGTGGGTGAGAGGACAAGTGGGGAATTAAAAATTCCCCAAATATTCTCATGGGAATGAGAGAAGGAATTTAAAATTCCTTTAAATGCATTGGGGGATTAAATGTGAATTTAAAATTCATATGGGGAAGGGAGATGCCCTACAAAAAGAAAGCATTTAAATAGGGTTTACTCATGACAAAAGGCCAAGTAAATGACATGGGAAAAAAAAGGAATTTAATATTCCTTGAAAGATAAGAGTGGAATTAAAATTCCCCAAAGGACTTTGGGAGGCACTCTAAAGGAAACTAAAAATTCCTTGGGGACAAAAGCTGACTACAAAGGATTAGACAAGCTGGATGAGGGTTATTGGGAGGGAAGTTAGTGGCTAAGAGAGACAGGAGGCCAACTTTGTAAAGTTGGAGGATGTGACACATCCTAATCAAGGATTAGGTATGTGCACATCCTAATGATGGAATTAGAAGAAGGATTAAGATAAGATAAAAATGATGGAGGATGTGACATGAAGGGAATTAAATAAATGGAATATTTATTTAATTCAACTGATGGAAGGAGGATTAAAGAGATAAGGTATTATTGATTAAATACCTTAGGAATTTGGCAGAATTAAAGATATTAATTAAATAGTAGTATTACTTAATTAACTAAAAATAAGATGAAAGGGGAATAGTCTCCGGATAAATTAAGCGTCCAAATTTAGATGTCTACCCACGTAACCTCTTTCATTTGAGGTTTTCTTTTTACTTTTATAAGAATTCACATTTCATTGTAATCATTAATTTAGAATAATTCAATACACATAAATTTGATTTTATAGGTCAAATCTTCTTTCATTGTTGCAAATAAAATTAGTTATTTTCATCTATCTTTGTGATATGTGTGTTGGTTATAGTTGATTTTTGGGATCACTATGGTGTTCATTATCATCTCCTATAACATGGTCCAATTTTTTCTAATGTATTATAATTTTCTAATAAACACAATATTTATGTTTAGTGGTGATCATATTTATAGATAGATAGTGTATATTTCATATGTATATATAAGATTTTATTATACATTTGATATACATGTTTGGATATTTTATGTTTTTGTTTGTGCATATGATATAAAAATGTTCAATTAATTGATATCACGATCTATTCAAATGAATTTATTTAATTAAATGCAATAATGATTTAATGAAAAAATATGTGCTTTTATTAGATTAAGATTGGAAGGACTAGTACCCATTGCAAAATAACCATTAAGGAAAATAAGGGGCTCACAAGAAGTGAAAAACCCAATAAACTAAAGTATAAACTTAAACTTAAATAGTCTAACCAGCAAAAAGAAACAAAGATAGCACAAAAAAGACTAGCACGGGAGAAAAAAACACCTACAAGTTTCCTAACAACTTGAGACCACTGATTTCCTTCCACTCCTAAGCTAGGAAGTGGATCTTCTCCTCTGAAGACAAAGGGCCTTCCTACACAACTAATGTATCCACTACAACATCCAGAGCCGAGCTATCCATCACCTTACCTTTCTTTTGCTTATGACCATCATCATGCCCTTCCTTAATCACTTGTTTTCTCTAGCCCTTCCTAATCTCTTGCTAAAAGTTCTGAATGGTGAGGGTTTTTTTCTTCATGGTCGCCTTATTTTAATCAGTTATGACTTGGAGGCACTGAGTGGCTTTTTCCTAGTTCCTTTGTATAGCATCAATCTTCATTTGTAAATTCTTTTTGTCCTCCTTCATGTCAATGATAACTCTCATCTCTTCTAGCTCCTTAGATCTAATATGGCCCAATGCTCAAATGACTTAGCTAGAGAGGCTATCATTTCCCAATGGCCTTTTTCCTCCAACTCCCCCAGCCATGAAACCTATTGTTGTAGCACCTTATTTCTAGAATCTAGATTCTCTCTTTGGTAGTAACCAATTTTCCCAAGATCCACTTAAGAATTTCATTCTAGAAATTAGCCATCTCTTAAATTTCATTAATTTTGTTGCAAAGGGGTCTCTAAGAGAATGAATTTCAAAACCCATCTTGGGTTCAACATGAGTCCCCTCCAAATTGATGTAGAAATTAGGACAAAATTTTAATGGATAGGTTTAATAATAGGGGGTGTTGGGGACATTAGAAACCTCTATATGAACAGGGGAGTGCTTGGGGGAATTGGTAGGGGTAGGATTCCATGACTCATTGTCTAAGTTGTCTGACTTGCCAGACCCAAAAGTAGAAATAGGAGTGGGCTTAGATAGGGGAGCAACATTAATGGGTTCAGGAGGGGTTTCCTCATTAGTAGGGGTTTTACCACGGGCATGGGTGAAATAAAAAGAAGTGGGAGGGGTTTCATCTAGGGTAATGGAGGTAAAGGGGAAAGAAGTGGGGTCACGAATGAACAAGGTGTTCTTTTTAATAGTGGCAAGGGAGGGTAACACAACGGCTTGGTACTAACAAAGACAAAAGATGAGACCTTCGTGAATGGCTAAATTCCTACTTTTACCCAAGACATTTTTAGCATATTGTTCGAGAGAGGACAAAGACAAAAAGGAAAAGTTCATCTTTATATTATAACAAAGTCGATTAAGCATTGGAAAAAAATGAGCATGAAAGTGATAGAACATGCCATCAAGTATACTATACCTTTAAGAATTTCACAATCTTACTCCAAATGTTTGGGAGGTCAACACAATTAAAGCCATTTTGGAGTCTATTCACTTTTTAACCCTCTTTCAAAAAGAAAATAATATAATCATATAACTAGTTAAATTTTTTAATTTAAATGAAATAAATATATAAATGCATTGACTAAATTAACTGAATATATAGGGAAAGTAACTTAGAAAAAATTGTTACATTGTTCAATACCAATAGTACAACAAGTGGAGTTAAATAAGATCCTTAAGGACATAATTGTCTTTGTTCAAAAATTTGTAGATAAGATTATTTGGGCGTCATCTAAGTTAGGTAATTATACAATTAAATTGGGTTATAAATTAGTGATGCATGTTGAAACACAAGGTAAATCACAAAGAGCATTTTCTTTATGCTGGAATATGATGGTTTTTCCTAAAGTGGGATTATTTGCTTGGTTGGCTTTTAAGCATAGGATCTTGACAAGTAAAAAAGACTAGGGCAACTATTCCCTTAGTATGAGTTAAGACAATCCTTGTCTGTGACTATCTGTTGTTAGTAGGTGGATGGCCTTGTACACCTTGATATATGTCATATCATGGTTTTTTTCTCCATTTGTATTAGTTACCGTCCAATGATGATAAAGTGCAAAGCCTTTTGTGAAGTGAAAAAATATCAAAGATTTCTAATACTAACAACCATGTCTTTTATTCTTCATCTTCTTTTCACACTAACATTTCTCCTTTCTTGCACTATGATGTTGTCCTGTGATACACAAAATATAAAGCATCCTACATATGCATTCATGTTAAAGAAACATCATGTAAATATCATACATTGTAAATCATACATATATCTTGCATTTCAAAAATACAAAAACATAGGCATCTATCATATCTAGGAAATCATGGCATAATAGGCATCCATCATCATATAGTACATAATAAAAGCATTGCATGTACATAACAAGTGTAAATATATGCATCACATCACATCCATCATCATCAAATGTATAGCATCACATGTAGATAACATTGTCTATAAAAACATCACATTGCATCTCATAATCATAAATTGTATACATAACATCCATTGATACCATAAGAAATCTATGCATACATCAATATATAGAATCAACATCATATCATAATCTACATAAACACATTATAATGTACATATCATATAGACAATAACATATCATATAGAACACGTGCATAAATAAAAGACTGCATAATCATCATAGAACTGCATATCATGAGAATCACCACCAAAATCAAATATATATTGCTCAAAAAGTGTTACATCACAATGTCATAATGTATCAATAAATATGAATTCCATAGGCTCTATGATCAAAAAAACAATGTCTCAATAGATATCAATAAATATCCCTATCTGAAACTCCCACTGCTCCCATTAGTAGAATGTGAAGGTGAATGATGATATCTTGATGACCTGTGTCTAGAAGGAGGCCTATCATATGGTTCATATCTATGAGGTCCCTTGACCCCCTCTATACTCACTATCGTATTGTGAGTCCTGCTTTGAGACTTGCTGCTATGTGGCTGAGAAAAACTAGGAGCCTATCTCTCAGGAGGAGCCTCTGCCTCATATAGGTCCCTATAATATGATGCTCTCTCCACAACTCTAACTAACTCCCATGTAAAAGAATCAACTGGGCCACTGTAAAGAGATCTAATCTCTGTAAACCATTGCTCAGTCTCTTGTTTCTGAGCTATAGCCTGATCTCTATCCATGTAAGCCCTATCCCTCTCCATCTATAATGCATCATGCTCTATCATAAGATCCCTCATCCTCTCCTCAAGGGATGCTACATTTGCCCATAGATTTGTTGTATCTTGATTAATAGGACCAATGTCATCCTATCATGGCCTCTCCATCCCATCATCCTCCCACTCCTCTAGGATCCTATCTCGGAGCTCCCGCTCCTAATCATCCATATCCTCCACATCCTCATCATCGTCCTAGTAGCTTGTGACTAGATCAAGGGCACCTATCTCTGCCTCCTCTACATGCTCCTCTGGAATATCCTTCTGCCTCACATGCTCCCCTCCACTGATTTCAACATGAACATCCTCCTCACCTCCGCCAACATCGAGCATGGGAATAGCCTCTCCCTCCCTCACCTCCTTGCAAATGGGTGACAAATGTGGGCCTTGTCCCCTACATTCATGTATCCCTCTACCATCACCCCTCTAACCTTAACCTCCATCACCATCATCACCCCTACCACCACCCCTCCAACCTCTACCTCTCCCACGTCTACCTCGTGGTCCTATCTCCCTCCTCTCTATAGGAGCATCTTGGTTTGGATCTGTCAATGGTATTGGCCCATGACTTGCCCACCTGGTATCATATGCCACTGTGGTACTTGGATTTGTTGTTCTGCCTCTCCAACCCCACTATACTAGCTATAAGGCATCAATGTCTACCTCTACTATCACCAAAGGAATCTCTACTCCCCATAGAGTCACCTCTCTCAATGATCAAGCATACTCTGCTCAACCTTGAGGCTCATCCTAAACCTCTCCAAACTATCTCAATACCCTGTCCAATAAAAGCCTCTCAATGATGTGTACATGTGAGACTGTTCGTCCAATCAAATACTGTGTCTACCAGTAGAATGTAAAATGCCCATCCTCATCTAGCCACTATGGGAAATCCATGTAGGGCCTCCAAATAAACTAAACCATTGTGTTGATGGCATGCTTGTAGTATCCAGTATCACCAACATGAGTTTGCATGTTTGTCCCTGCATATCCAAAAACATACAGTGATCCCTACTGCAACTCAGCTATAACACACAGATGAAAAATAGTTTGTTCCCACGCCCATACCATTAGGAGTGTGGTACCACAACTCATAGATTGTGCCTCTGTATAAGCTATATCATGTAAATGGAGGTATAACATGGCCAACAAACAAGGGCCCCAGGCATATACAACTTATCTCTTGAGCATGCCTACTAGCATCTGGCCCCATCCTACAGGGAATCCATTACCTCGATGGTCAAGAAAAACTACCCCTCCAATCAATGTACACAATAGATAGTCTAACCTATCATATCTCTACGCTAACACATGCCATCTAACCTCATAGTGCTTTATCACTAACTATCTAATGTCCTGATGGGGATAGTATCTGCACATCTCTACAAAACCCCTCTAAGTATCATACATAACCATGGATCCTCTAATCAGTAGCCTTACTATCATATATGCATCCTCTAAGGTCATCATCACCTCACCAGTAGGTGGATGAAATGATGATGTCTCTAAGTGCCACCGCTTGCACAAAGCAGTCAATAGCCCTTGGTTTTCCCTAATAGTGGGAATGAATTTCACATGGTGCAAACCCAAATGCCACAAAAATTGTTTCTCCCCACTCCGTAGTTGATCATGGAAGCCAAAAGTCAACGGTCTTGACTCTCTAGTATATATCAGATCCAAAAAAACCTACAATGGCATTATGCATGCCTCACATCAGAATCAATCACATATTCTTGTCCAATTTTCCAAAAATCTCTACCAATGAAATGCATCATTTCATTGTCAATTGCATTGCAAAAATCAAATGCTTCATTTAAACTTACAAATGCACCTCAAATACCCACATGCATCAATATCCTATGCAACTGTGTTTCAAAATGCAAATGCAGGGTATGTGTAGGATCATGATGGGCCAAAAAGTGGCAATATGATGGGTATGTGGTTGATGAATTTTTTTTACCCAAAATTGATGAGCACAAAAAGGGTTTTAATGGAAATTCTTAGCTTTCCACCCAATATAAACAAGTGTTTCTACTTTGAATTTAATAAGTACTATTTCATTTTCTATTCAAATCATAGACTAAAGTCCCTATTGATAGATCTACTGAAAATATATATATATTTTAAATGAGGGGGAATCGGGCAAAGGACACTTCTATATAACTCCCCCATCACGGGTAAACTTTTTACCATGATCGGCAGTGCTGGAATATGGACACACCAACCTGGTATCAATGGAGTGCCTTAGAGAGTCAAACCTATTTTGGTGCTCGGACAAGGAACACCAACTAATCCAGGGTTTGGACTGATTCTATATCTTTCAGTTCAGATCATATTTTTGAATCCAAACATACAGCATTCTATAGCTTCAATACACTATAGGATTAAAAATAAAAATTGAATTTCATAGCTCTGACTGCTAAGGTGGTCGACATACGAAGTTTTTATATTTTGGAAAAGTTGTAATAAAAAAATTATAATTTAATTATTTACTTGAAAAAATTACAAAATATGTACCGCTACTGAGCCATGAGTCCTTATACTTATATATCTAAAATATTATGAAAAAAATATTATCATTTTATTGTGTTTAGGTGGCTGTGACAGAAGCACCCACTTTTATTTTTCCCTAAAATTAACACCGATTGAAATTTCAAATTTTCAAATTCAAATAGATTTTTAAACAAACCTAGTAGTTTAGAAACTACATTAAATTTTCTACAAATTCTATTCTACATATTTTGAATAATATAGATAACTTATTCAAATTTTTAATGCTAAGTTTCCTAACTCTGATTTTTCTAAATTTTTTGTCACTTATATCTTATTTTTCCGGCCATGATGATCCCAGACATACCCTATAAATGTTTGAACTACACACAAATAACATGACCATACAATAGGAAAGGCATTTTAAAATAACAATTGTGTTACACCAATGTAACATCATGGAAATAGGAAAGATTAAAGCAAACAAAATGGCAATAAACTTCTAATGTAATCTAAAGTTAAACAACAAAGAACAAAGGAAATAGCTAAAACATAAAACAATCTCACCAAAAATTGATATAACTCCATGGATAACCTTTGTTGTCCTTCTCCATTTTGTTTTGATGGTATTCTTCCCCTCATATTTTTAGTGTATGTGAAAGTATAGCCTTTCTAGATGTGATTATAGCAAAATATCGAAGATTAACAAGTGCTCCAAAAGTCATATAATTTTGGGAGGAGTTGAAATGATGAGCCAATAATTTATAGGTGGCCCATCATTCGGAATTGAGGAGGCTGAATGGGAACATAGATGTATCATTCAAATAAAGATTCACATGCATTGAGATAAGGTTATGTATTGGAGAAGGAGAGTGATAAACCAAGAATAGAGATAAAAGATTAAATAGTGATTTAATCCCCAAGTTGGAAGTACCTGCTAAAAAATTAGAAGAAATGTAATATTTTCCTGTACTGTGACAAGGATAAATATACACACATAAATGATTCACTCAATCTACCACATAAACAATGAATCAAATAAAAGATAATTAAATAAATGTGTACATGCATAAGAGAGTTAAAGGACAAAGAGTTTATCATAGGAAAGATACCAAAACACAACCAAGAAATAAACTGGACTAATTTTCAATAGATTCTGTCAAGAATGAATAATTAGATAACCTTTAAAACATTTCATTCAAATATGGAAATGCAAGTAACAGACTCAAAAGGAATTCCTAAAGTTCTACTATTTAATAATTCAAGATTCGACATTTAGGGATTAATTAAATAAATAAGATTTATTTAATTGAGTAAAGAAAAGGTTAAATGAATAATTAAATAAATAAAGTATTTATTGAATTATAGTTGAAAACATGATAAAGATAAATTAAATAAGAATTTATTTTATTTAAGAAAGAGGATAATGCTAATTAGTGACGTAATTAAATAAAGAACATTTATTTAATTAATCAGGATAGAATAAAGATAATGTGAATTAATTAAATAATTAAGTTTATTTAATTAATAAAAGAATAAATGTTAAAGTGAGTTAATTAAATAATTAAAAGTTATTTAATTAATAGATGTGAAAGGATTTTAGAAAGTAATTAAATAATTAACATTATTTAATCACGACCATGATAATATGAATTATGAAGAAATTGAAGTCGCAGGCTTAGAAAGAATTTCAGTGTCTACAATACCCATCATATCGCCACTTTTTGGCCCATCATGTGATCCTGCACATACCTAGTCTAGCACTAAAATCCCTTGTCTATGTCGTTCAAAGAAGATTCTCCATCATCACCCAAGGAAAAAAATTACATATTAACCAGAAAAGGCATATTTTCCATCAAAGCAACAGTGTCCAACACCTCTCCTTCACACTAGCCAAAAATGTTTCCAAGTTAGCATCAAAGACAAAAAATGATATACTTGCTAAAGATGATGAATCCACTATAGTGGCAATGGTGTCATCAAAAACAAAAATAGAACCTAGGTGCTATTGTAATTCTTTAGAATCGAAGTATGCTCGCCCGCTCTGTGTTCATGTTGAAACTAGAGAAGATACTACCCCTCCCTCATCATAATCCTCATGTATCTCCTTCATCAATATCTCCTTCATCACTCAAAGGGCTATCTAAAACCTCTATGGGAGAGGTGTCATCCCATATAAGAATCATAAGCCTTGTGGTACTTTTTCTTCTTCTTACCACAAGACTTGGCACGTTTCTTACTAGACTTATCCTAGTCACAACCAAAAATTCTATTCCTCATGTGGCAATTTCTCCTGACACCACCCTTCTTAGTTTTACCACGGGCACTCCTCCTACCCTTTGGCATTGCAAGAGCTTCTACAAAGCCAAGTTCATTTTCAAGTACATCATCCTAGGACTCAAGTAGCCTAAGTCTCCTTGAAATTCTGATTGGGTGGATAGAAACACTGGGTTTACTCATTCTCATAGAGAAATTGGAAATAGCTTATGAATTCCCAAGTACAAAAAAAATTCACAAATTTTTAGGACAAAAAAATCTTCCCAGCTACTTGCAAATTCTATCAACCCACTTGAATTTTTAAATGAACACAACCCCTGAAAACCCCTAGGAATGAAACTTATAGAGCCCACAATAGTTTTTCCAGACTAACCAACTAATATTCAGTCAACACATAAAAATGTAAACACCAACTTACCCGAGAGGGACTAACTTCAATGCCTTTGCAACTTTTTTGCCACAGATACTTTATGTCATCTTCTTCACAAACTTAAGCTCAATTTCTCAGCTTCTAATAGAAAATTGTGAAGAAAAATATGGTTGGAAAATCCCATTTTATAGAAAAATTTGAGCGTGTATACCATTAATGCATGAGGAAGGCTTGTGCCAGCGAGCTGACAATTAGTCAATTTTGAATCTCACCCATTGATCATATGCCAAGATGGATTGATAAATACATAAAATCAAGGTAATTGATTAGGAAAAAGCTAATTACATTCATTTTCTATCTTTGTCCAATCAGAAAATCCCATGTGGATAGACATCCACTCTATCTACATGCTTAATCACTTGTGAAGCATTTTTGGCTTAATCATTTTTTATTTTTAGCTTTTATATGTTTTTGGCTTTAGATGTGTCCATACTCAAAGTAACATTGTTTAGGAAGATGTTTAATGCACCATGTGGTGGTTGTGCGACTTTCATTTATTTCTTTCCTATCAGAAGAGAGCTAGGACACATATTAGCTTGGTGGAGGTTTTCTCAAGCATGATTTTTACAAAGTCTGAGAATACTTTCCCATTTGACACGTCATCTCTTCACTATAGGTATTTTTCACTTTTATAAAGTAATATCTTTTGGATTGTGTCAGAGCTTGTTGGGTTCCTTTTGGTTTTGCAGGATGGAAACTTTGAGTCAGTGTCATCGATCCACGTGATTGGTCAACTATAATTTTTCCAGGCTACTTTCTAGGATCAAAACATTTTCAAATAACAATCTTTGCTGAATATCTAAATGACATTAATGTGACAGTTGAGAATTGACTATTATCGGATTAGAATCTAACCTGTATTTTATTTTTATTTTTATATTCAAGCACGAACCATTTGGAAGAAATCTTTGAGACTGTGCATGTTATGGCCTTTATAGAGTTTTTTCTTTATGTTTTAGTTCTAAATGAAACATTGTGTTAAGTTGAATTCAAGTAATTTGAGCAGTTAATTTCCATGTTGTAGGCTTATATGGTAGGATAATAACCTATGAAAAATTGGACTGTCTGTGAACTTATCTATTTTTCTAAATGGTTGTTATTTTGTTATATTATGTTGTAAGAAGAGAGATGGTTTATGCAATTTCTAATTTTTTTTCTATTAACCTTGGAAATATATATGCTTGATCGGACCTTAATTAATATTGCCTATGAGGAGATTTCAAATATTGCAATGTGCTTGTAGTTAGTCATTTTTGTTCATTCTCTTCCCAACAATGAAGGGTTGTGGAATTTTGTGTCTAAAATTTATCATTCATAGGAAAGATTGGGTTAAAAATGTTGTAAAACCTTTGGTGCATCGCCATTTTATGTTTTATGTTTACATTTTGTTCTACCCTTTTCTCCAAAACTTAGAGAAGATCCAACTTTCTATAAAAATCCTAGAAGTATTTAGTGAGGTGCATATCATTCCCCCACTCATTGAATTTCCCATAAGGTTGTCAAAGAAGCGCAAGCTTTGATGATTAGGGTAAGTGCGCCAAGATGGTTCCCAAAAAGGGGGCTTAAGTGGCCACTTTTTTTCTAAAATCAAGAAATACCGACCTTGGATGTGAAATTGAGGATACTTACACATTTTTTTTGAGATGGAACAAAAAGAAGTATTCAAGTGCTCCAAGTCTACTTTCTAAACTACTAATTTATTTTGAAAATGGTTGAGATTAAGGGGTTCAAATGAGGGACGCACACAAATTGGTGCTATTTTTGTCAAAAAAGCATAACATAGCAACTATTGCACAACCCTCTTACGATGAAATATTTTTTAGTATTTTTAAAATCACTATAGTCAGAAGTTAGGTAACAATATGTAGTTGATGCATGATTTTTCTAATAATTTTTTAATGAATATTTTATCTTTTACTAATTTTCAAAGTGGACACTTCTTGAAAAATAGAATTTTGGCTATGCTATCCCTACAAATTTTGGAAACTGATTGATTTTTTTTTAAAAAAAAATTGTAGAATGGAGTCTAGTTTCTAAAAATGTAATTTATTTGAAATTTTGATGAATGGTTAATTTATAACAAAATAAACACCAAACACTACTTTTTTCCAAAAAAGAGACATACAAACAAAATAAATTATGGATGAATGGCTTAAAATTGTTAGAAAGTGAAAAAATTACATCATTGGATAGCTAAGAGAGAACCTAACATTACCCAGACATTCGATTTGTTTCATATTGAACCATGTGCAATCTTGACAGTGAGCATGAACCTGATTATGTGAAATATTGTAGAAATTGCAAAAGCACATCTCTGGTCATTGGGAATGCCCTCCAATCCTTTGGGTTGGTACTCCAAGGAAAATACCAATTCCAAGGCTTAGGGATTCCCAAAGCAAGATATAAAATGCTCACATTATATGTCCATTTTGACATGGTTTTTTGTTTATGGGGAGCATGTCTAGCAATACATAATGTGAGTGCAATATAACACACTCACATTATCTCTTGCTTTATGTTAAATGCAAATTGAATGTATGTTTGTATGCAAATGTATGCTTGTATGTCATATATGTATGTATGTATGTATGTATGTATGTATGTATGTATGCCTATATGTATCAATGCATGTATATTGTA
Source organism: Sequoia sempervirens (assembly GCA_007258455.2). NCBI lineage: Eukaryota > Viridiplantae > Streptophyta > Pinopsida > Cupressales > Cupressaceae > Sequoia > Sequoia sempervirens. The sequence goes on along the minus strand of VDFB02203113.1, from coordinate 40 downwards.
TGTATGCCTACTTGTATGTAATATTTCATATACATGCATG
>VDFB02203111.1:0-10996 GCA_007258455.2 Sequoia sempervirens | reverse complement strand
GTAGGAGCAATTGCCAATTGCATTTTGTTATCATGGCATTCTATGAGGCCAGATTTCTTTGACGTATTTTATCAAATAGTTCACTGCCTTGTCTATGTTACCACAATTTTCATACATATCTACCAAAGTATTTTTTCAAACAATTGACTACCTTGTTACAGGATAAAAGCATAAAACAAAAGCCTTTGAACAAGCTATGATGCTTGGAAATCTATCAAAATCATAAATAGGAGTAAATACTATAGACAAGGAAATGAACCGCTGAAAAATGCCTAAAAGAAATGTGGTCTCTTGGTGATGAATGCCATGACACGTAAATTTCCTATAGATTTTCATTTAACTCCATCACCATGAGACCACATTTCTTTGAGGCATTTTTTCAAACAATTCATTGCCTTGTCTGTGCTACCACATTTTTCGTACATGTTTACCAAAGAATTTTATCAAACAGTTCACTGCCTTGCTGCTATGGGTAAAATCCTAAAATAGGTGCTTGCAAACAAGTTATGGATGCTTGAAAAAAATCTATCAAAGCATAATAAGAAGCAATAGCATAGACAAGTGATGTAGAGACAGGAGACCCAAACCCACTCAAAGTGTCAAATTTCCTTCAAGAGGCATCTAACAAGATTAAAAGGATCTATTGGACCAATCCAAACAACTACCAAAGTTTGAAATCAATTAGAGGTAGGATTTCCCACTTTCACCCTTGCAAACCTAGTAGTAGTGCAAACCCGTTTTTAGGCACTTAACTCCACAACTTCCCAAAAAACTTTACAAAAAAAGGATGATTCAGACACCCATTACATAGTTACAAAACATATCTTAGCCCCCCATATGACTCCTTTGGAACAAATTTGAGAAAACTGACTTTCTCACCGTTTTAGGCCTCCAAATAGGTCAATTTTACAAATGACCCCCCTCTTAAACTTGTGCAAACACTCTGATACTTTAGGGAAGAAATTGGCAGGTTATCAAACCCAAAATTCCCCATTATATTTCATTTGTATGGCCACCTCCACACCAAACCCCAAAACCCTTGTTTTGTGCACTTTTGATGAGGGTTTATTGAAAAAGACACTTCCAAGCCCTTCCCAAACTTTCCACCTAGTCAAAAACCCTTGAATTCACCCCCACAAGCTTAAAAGTTTATAAGATAACTTTTCCTAACACCCCATCATCAGATTCAGGTCTGTACCAATTAAATTCATGCATTTTCCAGTGGAAACAACCCTAGGGACTCACCCAAATCAAGAAATACACCTTCCCTGCACAAAAAAAGATGCATACATGTTTATTTCACCTATCTAACCCTATCCACCAAGTTATAGGACTATACAGTGGGTGGAAGGCTTAGAAACCCATTTTGTTCCCTTTCAAAACCCCTAAAACAAGGTAAATGAGTAGTCCCAGAAAAATAAAGATTTCTCCCTCAATTTGCATGATTAAGACCTCAAATTTGAAGCATTAGAGAGCCAACACACGTACCTACAACATATAAGAATTTTTAGAGCAAAGGCAAGTTGTACAGATCTATACCAAGCCTTCAAAGTTCATAAGAACAGGAAAAAAGTTGTTGAGAACACTATATTTCATGAAAACAAAATGTGTACAATCTTCCAACTGCCTTCAACAACCCTACACGAGCCATTTTTGAGGCTTTTATAATGATTACATTCAAATACAACTTCTCCCAACGTCTATGACTACCAAGTAACAACTTTTTAGAGGAGGTGGCCATTGGTTTTCAAATTTGTTGCATTTATGCAACTTACAAATTTGACATTTTCCTTCTTCTGACTCTTTATTATTTCCTAATCCCCTAGACCCTCTTAAATGACTTCCTATTCTACTTACCTTGACAACATTTGACCATCTTGACAACTTTTAATATGATTACAAGTTATGGTCAAATTATCAAATGAAAACTCTAAATCATTTTGGAAACATGAGAATGGTCTAAGTAGACCTTATTGAAAAAAAAAACTCAAACTCTCCTATCTTAACCACAATTCCATCCATGATAATTTTGTACCATATCAGGGGGCTTGGTGCTCCTACACCAACAAGGCAATGAACTGTTCAAAAAAATGCCTCAAAGATATGTGGTCTCAATGTGCTTGTCATGGCATTCCATCACCAAGAGAACACATTTCTTTGAATATTTTTTTTCAAACAATTCACTGCCTTGTCTATGCTACCACATTTTTCATGCATGTCTATCAAATCATTTTATCAATCAATTCGCTGCCTTGCTTCTATGGCTAAAATTCTAAAATAGGTGCTTTCGAACAAGCTATATGGATGCTTGGAAAAAATCCATCAAAGCGTAATAGTAAGCGATAGCATAGACAAGGTAGTGAACTATTTGAAAAAATGTCTCAAAGAAATGTGGTCTCATGGTGATGGAATGCCATGACAAGCAAATTCCCTGGATTGTCATAGCATTCCATCACCATGAGACCACATTTCTTTGAGGCAATTTTTCAAATAGTTTACTACCTTGTCTATGCTACCACATTTTTCATACATGTCTACCAAAGTATTTTATCAAACAATTCACTGTCTTGCTACTATGGCTAAGAGCCTACAACAAGTGCTTTTGGACAAGTGATGGATGCTTGGAAAAAATCTATCAAAGCATAATAGTAAGTGAAAGCATAGATAAGGTAGTGAACTGGTAGTATGCAATGGATGCTCCCATGTTTTACAAATGAGTGGTGAGCTCAATTTATAGGCTCCTCGAATACAATTCAATGGCCAAGATTGATTTCGAATCAACGACCGAGATTACAAAATAAAACCCTAATTAGGGTTTGTCACAACTAACTACCTCTCGACCAATGAGAAAATTACATTTGGGGACACTTGTCCTTCTACTAAATATAAACCAACAATAAAAAAGTTGTTGCATTATGAAGTGTCAGGTTCATTGAACCTAGACATGCTAGCTTGGAACAATTTGATTGGTTGGAAGATGACGAGGCACCATCTTAGTGTGTTGGATGTCCCATTTGATCTTGGCCTAAGGCGGACTTAAAGATATGTTTTCCATCTCCTATTTTCAGCTTGGGGCAGACTTTAATTTGTCTTAGCCATGTATGCTTTGAGTTGGGTCGACTTTATGCTATCTTTTCCATGTATGCTTTGAGTTTTGTGGAATTTACCTTTGTCTTGGACAAGCATTATTCAAGCCAATGGAAAACTTGATAGTAGTTTGGACATAGCTTTTCTTTCCCAAGTGGACTTTGCATCATCTTGGACATTTTCCTTAACCATGGGCATTGCGGACTTTGCTTGTACCTTCCCAAGATTGGGCAGACTTGCTCTTGACTTAGACATGCTTATTTTCCTTGCAAGCAAAAACCAAGAAATTTTATTGTAGAGGGGCAGAAAATGATCCCATAGGCTCAAACAAGAAGTTTCTAAGCATCATGGTGTTCGAGTAATGTCATGTTGAAGTTTATAGTCATTTTGCACTTTGGAATCTTAAGGGATTTAGTTGGTTGAATGTAGACCAGAGTGATTTAGTGCATTTGGGTGTGAAAGAGACCAACATAAACGTGATCCACTGCATGTGTTGGAAATGTTAGTTTGGTCACATGAGGAGTAGTAGCATAACATAAGTTGCACCACTTTGCAACTTTGCACTATTTCCCCATTTGATTTTTTCCCTCAAAGAAAAATCTCACTACTACAAGAGAATTCCTCTGAGATAGTGAAAAATGAGAGAGGTTATTATAGAGGGGTACAACATAATCCCAAAGACTCAGACAAGAAGTTTCTAAACATCATGGTGTCCGAGTAATATCATGTTGAAGTTTACCACCATTTTGCACTTTAGACTCTTTAAGGGATTCAGCTAGTTGAACATACCTCAGAGTGATTCAGTGTATTTGGGTCTAAAAGAGGACCATTCCTAGTGTAAAAGTACCCACTTGGATGCATTGGAATAGTTAGTTTGGTCACACAAGTTGTAGAATGAAAGTTGCACCACTTTGCAACTTTGCACTACTTGTAGTTGACAACTTTTTTCCTGCTTAAATCTCATCACCATAGGAAAATTCCTCTGAGAGAGATTATTGTAGAGGGGATCAACACGATCTCATAGACTTAGATAAGAATATTCTAAGAATCATGATGGTTGAGTAACGTCATGCTGAAGTTTGTAGCCATTTTGCACCCCGTGACTCTTAAGGGATTCAACCTGGGTTGAACATAGGTCAGAGCTGCATTTGTCGATTTGGGTGTAAAAGAGGACCATTCCTAGCATAAAATTACCTAATCAAATGTATTGAGTAGTTAGTTTGGCCTCACATGAGTTGTAGAATAGAGTTGCACCACTTTGTGTAACTTTGCACTACTTTGCATTTGACAACTTTTTCTCCCTAAGGAAATCTGCCACCATAGGAAAATGTCTCTAAGAGATGTTGAAAAACTAAGAGAGGTTATTGCAGAGTGGCTCAACATGATCCCATAAGCTTAGATGAAAATTTTTTAAGCATCACGTGTCCCATTAATATTATGCTAAAGTTTGCTACCATTTTGTAATTTTAGACTCTTGCCATTCAATGGGTTGAAATTACAGTTAGCATAAATCCATGCATTTGGGTGTGAAAGAGGACCATTCATAGCATAAAAATACCCACTTGGATGTGTTGGAATAGTTATTTTGGTCACACAAGTTGCAGAACAAAAGTTGTACCTCTTTGCAACTTTGCACTACTTGCATTTGATAACTTTTTTTCCAAGCGAAATCGCACTGCTACAGGAAAATGCCTCCAAGATAGTGAAAACTAAGAGAGGTTATTGTAGAGGGGTAGAACACAATCCCATAAGCTTAGAAAAGAAGTTTGTAAGCATTATGGTGTCTAATTAACGTCATGCTAAAGTTTGCAGCCATTTTGCACTTCAGACTCTTAAGGGATTCAGCTGGTTGAACATACCTCAGAGTGATTAGATGCGTTTGGGTGAAAAAGAAGACCATTCCTAACATAAATTTACCCACTCATATGTGTTGAAATAGTTAGTTTGGTCACACGAGTAGCAGAATGAAAGTTGCACCACTTTGCGACTTTGCACTACTTGTATTTGACAACTTTTTCCCCAAGAGAAATATCACCGCTATAGGAAAATTCCTCAGAGATAGAAAAAACTGAGAGAGGTTATTGTAGAGGGGCACTACATGATCCCATAGGCTTAGATGAGAAGTTTCTAAACATCACAGTATCTTGGAGTAATGTGATAAGTTAGTTTGCTATTTTGTACTTCAGAATTTCTATGGGATTCACTGGGTTGAATGTAGCTCAGTTTTATTTGTCACGTTTGGGTGTGAAATAGGACCACATTCCTAGCTTGAAAAAGTACCCAATAAAATGTGTTAGAATAGTTATTTTGGTCACACAAGTTGCAGAAAGAAAGTTGCACACTTTGCAACTTTGCACTACTTGCATTTGACAACTTTTTTGCCAAGCGAAATCTCATTGCCACAGGAAAATGCCTCTGAGATAGAGAAAACCAAGAGAGGTTATTGTATATGGGATCAACATAATCCCATAGGCTCAAAAATGAGAAGTTTCTAAGAATCATGGTGTTTGTGCCACTATACTTAAAGTTTAAATCACTTTTGTAATTCTTATTCCCAAGTGATTCAAACTGAATGGGGAGTCAGATGATTCAAGCATGTTTAGCTTAAGAGGACTGCATGCCTGGGGTCATTTCTAAATAAACTTCCAATTTTTTTCTCCATGAACTAAAACAATATGACTCTTGAACTTCCACCATTTGATAATAAGCTGCAATTTTGACAACATTTACACAATTTTGCAATATTTGGTTTATTTTGCAACTTAGACTTTCCAACCACCTAAAGACCTATAAAAAAACTCCTTACATCATAAAATGGTCTAAATAACCTTATTTTTTAAACAAAAAGACTCAAATACCCCTAAACAACCAAAAGACCTCAATTGTCAACATTTGCATAAAATGCTCTTGGTGCCCCTACACCAATTAGTGCTTAGGGTGTCTTAATTTTTTTGGTCATGAATAAGGTCCTTTGTGGTGCAATGAAAGGGAAGTACAAAACTATCCAAACTAAAATTCACTTGAATAAATCAAACTTCCAACCTTTAAACCCTAACAAGGGTGACTCTTCTCAACTTCAATGTTTAGTCTTGTAGGTGTGCAACCTAGGTTTTCCTCTCACAACTTTTAAGAGACCACTCAAAGCCACAAATAAACTACCATTTCAAGAACCCATTAGGGAACTTTTAAGCATATCATAGAATCACATGTACTTACTTTGGAACGATACCATCAAACTGACCTTGAACACTCGAAAAGGGGCTCCAATTAGCCCACATTAACAAAGGAACTATCCTTCAATCTTGTTTCCCACTCAAAATACCATTGGATAGTCCTCAAACTGTCTCCAAAACCACAAATTCTTCAACCAATAAGTCAAAACTCACTTGTTAAGACTCTATTTCATGAAACCCTCAGTTTTCACCAAATAAGCGGGTGTTTATTGAAAAACCCATCTCCAGACCTCATTCAACCTCAAAATATTTTTAAACACTCTTATTCCACCCTGAAAAAACTTCATTCACCTTCAAATTATGCTGCCCCCAAATTTATCACACATTTCATTCTTAAAACCTCTCAATTTCACCCATTTTCACTCTTTGTTCAACTAGGACTTCAAGCCCAAACATCCAAATGACCTACCATGCCTTTGCATACCTTCTATCACATAAAACTCCACCTAATAACACTGAAACAACTAGGTTCTAACCTTCTTTCAAACTATTGCTTTAATCTACTAATTCAAGCTATGCCTCCTAGATCTAAATTCATGCTTTTTCCATAGGGGCAACGTGGAAATTTCCACCAAATGTCTTTTCCACCCATTGTATTCTATTGTAACTCATTGGAATGGTATAATTAGGTGTAGGGGGCATGTGTGCATGATTTTAGGAGTAGGGGTGGCTATTTGGGGGTTTGGGCATGATGCCTAGTTGTCAAGAATGTATGTTTTGAGTGAAATTTGGAGGTTAACAGTAGGTAGTGATGGAAAACACTTAGAGAAACACTTTGTAAGAGTTAATTAAGCAAGGGAAGACATATTGAAGGTGTTGGAGGCATTGAAATTTTGAGGAGAGGTTTGGAGGTGAGGTTTTCAATAAATCCTCTTTGAAACTTGTCAAAAGTGAGGGTTTTGAGTTTTGGAGTGTTGGTGAGTGTTTCATTGGAAGATGATTGTTGATTTAGTGCTTATGTACCCTAGTCATGACTGTCCAATGGTTTTTTGTGTCAAGAAGGAAGATTAAAGGGTAGTTGGTTTGTTAAGAGTTTGCCACCTTGGTCTGCATCACTTTGGCATGTTTATCAACATAAAACTATGATATTTTTTGAATTTCAATATGTAATGATAATGTAGTATGAAATATGTAGTGTGAGACAATGACATTTGTGTATTTAAAATTTAAAGTTAAAAAGTGAAACTTTACCATTGTTCTTGTCTTCAAAGTTGTTTAAACCATATAATTTAACCATAATATAATTAAGCGATATATGATATAATTTAACCATTATTCATTATTTTTGATTGTCAACTATATAATATAACCATTATTTTTTATGCTATTGTGCATTGATATTTAACCATTGCTCAAGATTAAATTTTGGAATAGTATAAACATGCACATGAGGAAAACATTATTTCAATTCTGAACTTCTATATATCAAATTATCCAATAATCAAGTGTATGTCCATATACAATAATGGCATTAACACCAACTCAAATTTTTTTTTAGAAAACGTGGCATATGCCATCTTGATATATATTCAAAATATACATGTCAAAATGTTTATCTCATCCTAAACTACCGGTGAATCATCAAAATAGAGCCTCTTTGAAACACTTTTTGGATTTGAAGGTAACTACACAAGAAAAATTCAAACCACAATTGAGGCTAGTTATATTATATAATTTAAAATTGAATAATTAACATTAAAATCAATATACATTGAATTATAACTGAACTCTAAACTTGAAATCTTGATTACCTCATATATATGTCTCTTCAAACTATCATGAGTCGTCGAATATGCCCCTCTCAAAGAACCAATCATACCAACTTTTGAAATGTCAATCTATATATGTGAACAAAAATATCAAATTGATACAAGTTATCATACAATTGAAGGTAATAGGAACATATTTACCAAACACAAAATAAAAAAAACACATACCTCTTTAGGCATCTCTTTTTCTTTATCTCCTTCAGGTGTTTCAACACCTCCTCCTTGAGGTGTTTCAACACCTACTCCTTCAAGTGCTCCAACACCTACTCCTACAAGAGTAAAATAAGATAAAAACATAAGTTAATATATAATTTCATTAATTCCAATTCAAATGACAAGCAATTATATAATGCATGAATTCAGGCCTAAAAGGCATGGGCTGAAGTAGCAGATTGAAGAATTTGTTTTGAAGAAGGCTAGAACCAGTTGTTTTTAGTAAGATTTGGTGGGGTTTGATGTGTTTTAAGGTTTGCAAGGACTAGGGAGGTCATGTGTATGTTTGGGCATGAAGCCCTATTTGAGAGAAGTGCATTTTTTAATGGAAAATTGAGGTTTTAGAGACTAAAAGTGGGTGAAGTTTGGGGGTAGAATAATATTAAGGATTACTAAGCATGTGTAGGCTTAAAAAAGGGTGTTTGAAGTGGTCATAAGGTCACAAGAGGCTTGGAGATGGGTTTTTAATGTATTCCCCAAAATCTTGTTGTACGGTAGGGGCAACTAGGCCAATTAGGCCTCTTTTCCAAAGAGACACCTTGCCAAACACCTGCAATCAAGTCAAACGCCATGGATATTCATTAAAAAGGTTACCAACATTAATATTTCACAATTTTAAGAGCTCCAACCGCTCACCAAGCTACCAATCCACTAAACCCTCACTCTCAAGCCACCAAACCTAGGTTTTCCAAGGAGCCTTATTGAAAATCACTTTCCCACAATTAACTCTCACATCCAACATCCCAAACATAGCATATGATGTCTGTACATGCTCAAAAGACTCACAAATGCCTTCCCCAAAGGATTTCATCCATTCACACTATAAAATCACTCAAATTCACTCAAAATCATACATTTTCACACCCAAGGCTACATGCCATCACTCCAAAATGATCTCCCCTACTCGATGAATCATCTTCTAACCTATTCCCCACCTAATGGACTCATTTCACTGAGCTACAATATATACATTAGGTGGAATGATCCATTAAATCACTTGATGACCTCAAAACTTGAAATTTAGACTTCCAGACCCGCCTATAGTAAAATCCACCCTCAAGAGCTCAAAACAAGATGTATTTCAATGCCACAAAAAAAGACCATGGCTAACACATCCATCTACCCAAATCAAAACACTTTTATTCAATTCCCTTTAGTACGGGCTCATGCAATTGATTGTTACAACACTAAAAAAGAGAAAAACAAACCCAGATTTACAAAGAAAATAGAGCTTTATTGATCAATGCTTGTACAAAATCTTCCACTCTTCTCCACACACTCCTTAATTTGAGATTCAAATACATATATTCAACTCCCTTAATCAAGAATTGATTGAAATCCAATGCCACAAGTGACCATTGGCCTTCCTAGACCATTCAACTTCCCCACTATGCATTTCTTGCACTTCAAATTTTGAAAAATGACACTTTGCACTAATTTGCAAAATTTGCAACTAAAACCTTCTAACTCACTAATAACCACTAAAATAGACTTATTACATCAATAAATGGTCTATATGACCTTATCCAATCTAAAACAAGACTTCATCACCCTAATGACAACCACTGAAGCTTGGTGCCCCTGCACCAAATAGAGAGCACATATAACCTTCATTTTGCATATCTACATTAATGCAACTTTGAAAACCCTTATACAATCAAACTTAAAAGATTGAAATAAAACAATGATCAATAACATGACTTTACAAATTCAATGTGCATACTTACCATTCAATCTAGGGAACCATCTAGGTCTGTTCTAGTCTTTATTGTGTAAAGTATTGCCTCATGGTCAAACTCACACACTTTCCACAAGTTCTTGTTCACAGGTATGCCTTATATTTTATCAAATGAGCATTGGTGGTGATGAAAAGGTTTGAGTAGTGAAGAATCTTTTGATGTATGTTGAAGTCCTCAAACAACCAAACTGCACTATTCTTAACTGGGTACCAAACTCTCAACCCAAGAGCCTTCATGGTGGGCCTAAATTTGAGTTGCCTCATAATTTCAACAAATAGTTGGCATCTTCAACCCTCACTTAGCTTCTAAAAAAAACCCCATATCCTCTGTGCAGCTCTTTGACATGCATGTTTTAACATCTTATCAAGAATCCATTTCAAAACATTGGAATCAATATCAATAAAAAATATAGGTTTTCTATGCAAAAATCTAGGAGGAGTTCTCAAATGTGAATTTGTGTCAACATTAGGAATTTAAACAACATCAAAGACATATCGCGTACCTTCAATCGGAGGTGCAATTGATGACATAACATGAGATTGACATGTAAACGATGTTGTACCTCCAACCTGAGATGTTTGTGGTGTGACTTCAGATAGAGGCATGTTTGTTGATGTACTTTCAAAACACAATGTTGTTGATGGTGTGTCTTCAACTATAGATGTGATTTACGATGTACTTGGAAGACCACATGTTGTTGTTAGTGTGTATTCAACTGGAGATGTGCATTGAACTTCACCTATGGTTGATGATGTGCCACCAATTACTTGGGGATCCATTTGTGTCCTTCAATGAACTTTGTCCATTCGTGCCCTTTTTTTTCCAATTGTACATCTCTCTTAGATTGCATGATAATTTATGGTTGTATGGGTTGCAATTCATTTGCTTCATGAGCTGTAATTTTTTATTCTCTTCTCCTTGCATTTTTTGCTGCACATTCTTCTAGTGTTAGAGG
>VDFB02203110.1:0-43420 GCA_007258455.2 Sequoia sempervirens | reverse complement strand
AACATGGTCTCGTTCACTACCATTCCTCCTTTGAGTCGTGTGGGAAATATCCCTAACATAACCTTTACACCACATGAATTACCTCTTAACAAGGAACTTTATCTACGTTATATCCTGACTTAAGTTAACAGTAACATCATGACTGATGTTATGGTTGACCCTACTAGTCAAGGCAATGTTATTATGAAAGAAACCCTTTTCATTAATAATTTACACAAGGAGAAATATGAGGAGTTGAAGGCCACACTTCATACTCATGGTGGTCTCTCTATCTCACACATTGGTTCCATTTATTTAATGGTTCTTGTTGAACCTAAATAATTTGATGTTTCATTTGTTGTGATTCTCGAATCTGACTTATTCAAATTGAGACTAGGCATTTTGTGGCTAGTCTCAATGAATGCAGTCACTATGGTGGTCCACAAATGCTTAAAATTCCCTCATGATGGCACAATGCATGCTCTTTAGAATACTAGATATAAACTAATCATGTCACATGGGAGCTTTTCCCTAGATCATTTATGGCTCACTCCTATTGGATCTCTATCGCCTCATGGAAACTTTTTCTATAGGGCCTACTTCAGGTATAGGACTGGAGCCTCGACCCTTAATGCTACCTTTATACCTTATCCTCAACTCTTTTCCCTGAAGGCTTCTATGTGTGTGAAATAAAGTGCTTTGTCCTTTGTGCCTTCCTCCTCGAAGGTTATAGACAAGCATGCTCCCGCTCATGGACCTTCTTCTTCTTTTGGGATTTTGCAACCTTCAGCAGTGTCTTTTGTTCCTTCTACTATGTCTAGCATAGGAAAAGGAAAGGCACCCATGTTGAATAAATCTAAACATCAAGTCTTCCAACTCCTAGTGTTGCCTACAGTCCCTTGCCCAACCTTGTACTGTAAGGGGAAGAATGTGATCAGGGTTCGTCTATCTCATGTTGTTTTTGCATATCATCCCCAAGGCCTCAAGCTCTCATTCATCCATTTTCCTTTAAAGAAAAAAAAGGAAAGGATCCTATGGTTGAGACCCAAGTCCCTATCTTCGTGCCTCCTCTTGTTCCTTCTCAATAGCTTACTCTTCTTTCAACAACAACTGTGAAGACTGTTCTTCTAATGGAACAAGACCCCCCAGAGTCTTCTCAGCTTGTTGTTCCTGGTGGTCATAGCTATCAGAACCGACTTGTGTGAGAGCGTAAATGTCACTGACGAGCATTGGCCTGAGAACATGAGGCTTTGTAGAAGATCAAGGGAGAGTCTTTTGTCTCTACTTCTACTTTTGCTTCTATTCTTGCTTTAATTTTTGTTCTTGCTTCTATCTTTGTCTTCGCTTTCGTTCCTATTGCTTCAATCTTTCTTTTGGCTTCTTCGATGAACCTCAATGAACCTTATGCTAAGTAGGTACAAATGTTCATTGCTCCTTTGGAGCCTCCGCTGATCACCTCTTTGCCTAATCTCCCTCCTTTCTCTAAGCCCGTAGATATGCCTAACACAAAATTCATATCTATTTTGGCTCCTTCTGCTTCTAACATGAGGACCCCACACCCTCCACTTAGGGCGTAAGTTAGAGCATGACCTCACCCTGAATAATAGTCACAAAAAGTCTTCTTTGTCTTCTTCATCTTGCTTTACTTTGGCTTGTATTGTCCTTGTGATGAATAAGTCACCTCCTTCCCCAAATTTTGTCACTGCTCATCTTCTAGAGGTAAGTAATAACTCATTGGTTTCTCATCCTCCTCATGTTCAGTCACTACACTTCACTTTGGAAAAGTGCATGTTTGAATTATTGGCTCAGATATTTTGACTTTGTCATCTATCTTTGCTAGATTGATTACGTTGAGCTCACAAGAGCTTGTCAATGGGGACATTGAGGAGGCCTCCTCCTTAGCCCTTGTTGTAGATGAGTCAGTCAATGTTTCCCTTGCTATCCTCCCTTTGAAAAGCTCATCCTCCTTCCCCCTACGATGATCTAGTGTTACACCCCAATTATGTAATTACTATTTACTAGTACTATGTAGGGTAAATATGAATGTAATTCATATTCTGGAGATGAATCAATTAGGCTTCAATTTTTTTATCAGTGCATTATATGTGAATGCTATCTCATTTGATGTTATCTCATGGAAAAGTACTAAATATATGTGAATGGATGGTTATTGAATTCATATTCTAACCTTATAAATGTTTTACATTATAACAATTGACTATTGTGTGCATGTGATATTGGTTGCAGGTAAATGTTCATTCCTCCAGGCGAAGGGGAAGTATCACTCAGAAGAAGTGATTGGTCGAATAACTGGTAATGTAACCTATCTGAGCTTACACAAACACTCACAATAGAATAATTGAGTCGTGTTATTATGTGGAAAATAAGTAAGCCATCCTTAGCATAATGTGTCTGCATTAGTGAGGGTCTTGTTTATTATTGAATGCATGCTTAAGTCGTATCTATGTGTTTGACGTTTATGTGCCTTTGAGATTTTTGTCGATATATATTTACGTCAAAATTATACATGTAAATGAGTATATACATACATTGATCCATGTTTGTGAGCATAATCATATGCATGTATGTGTAAGTAGAAATACTTACAAGCATACTCATATGAGGGATCAATTGTATATATGTGAATATATATATGCTCTTAACGAATATGTGTATCAATGAGAATAGGATACGAAAGGGGTAACCTAATATATATGTGTGTAAACATATTAAATATGTCTACGTATGTATATGTGTATATGTGTATGTATGAGTTCATGCGTATTGTTTGACAGGTAATGATAAACAAGGATGTATGCATTTGAGATATGGAATGGATTGTTTAATTATCATATTGCTATATATATAGTGTGTGTGCGTGTGTGTGTATAATACACACATAAGCGTAAATGCTTAATAAAGGAGTGTTTACACACACACACACACACATATATATATATATTACATGAGTGTTAGGTTGTCTGTATTCATTTATATATAAAATGTATACATACTTGTTGATATGGTGTATATATATTGGTATAAATATACCTATACATATATACAAATATGAGATACTTGTATATATGAGTATGTACATTTATAAATATATATAATTATATGATTATATGCAAATGATATTGGGCCAATTTATATTGAGAATATGCTTTGGCCAATGTATAAGATCATAGCACACTATATGATACATGTTGATTGCATGATAGAGGCCGATTATAAGTAGCTTATGACTGTATTTTGAGGTCGAGTTTTACTCTTGCTATCACGCTTTATCGAACATGTATATTTCATTATAGCTTGCTACATTATGTCGATGCATAGTGTAGACTTAGTCAATGCCTATTGTAAGATCATCTTTGACTTGGTAAAGCTTAAAGTGCCATGTCTTTGATTTGGAACCAAAATTTGTTAAGACGTGAGTAATTGCTCGATGACTTTGTCAAAATGAATAAATATCTGAATCGTCTCACACCCATACTAAGTCGATGAAAGAATGGTGTTGCAAATTGGTTATTGACTATTTCTAATTGAATGGAAACCACACCAACCTTGAGAATAGTGTGGAAGCTTGGTGCCACCTTTGATTCTTTATACCTGTAGATGTCCATTGTTGAAGATAATTCAAATTATCCATGTGAAAATTTGAATAAGTCTCTATTTGTTGTCGATCAAGCAAGGTCAATCTGTAGATGTTTTTGTTGAGTATATGTGTACATATTCGCCACCTTTTTGCTATGATATATGTGTTGTTTTGCATGCTTGCTACTGTCAAAACTCATGCCTAAACTATAGGCTAAGTAGTTACCAAATAGTTGTATAAATAGTGGTGCTTGATCACTTGTTGAGGACACAATCTTGCAAGTATTTTTACTCTGCATTATTTTTAGCTTTACTCAATTTTATTTGAGAGAGAGAGAGAGTTCAGTTATATTGAAAGTGAGTGGATTTAAGAGAAGTATTCTATCAACTTGAGTATTAGAGGTTTATTTTGATGTCTTTTGAGAAGTTATAATCAAGCTTGTTGTTGTTTGGAGAAGTTGCATTGTTGTCAATTGATTGGATAATCGATAACAAGCATGAGGATATTCTTCTTTGTTATTTTATTTATGAAAGAATTGTTCTTCATGAATGCTTGAATTTTCTTTTACAAGTACTTGAATTTAGGGAATCTAGAATATCTTTGAGAAAGGAAATAAAAGCTTTTATGTTTTTTTTATGATGTTCTTGTATGTTCTCCATAATAGGAGGTTGGTGTTTATCATAGGTATTGCATACTAGATATGATTAAACATGAGTGTCATAAGTGTTACTCTTAGCTAGGTTATTGATTTAGCTTAGGTAGCTAGTGTCTACTCCTAGGATTGTTTATCCTAAGATTGGGAAGGGAATATTGAGATTGAGATTCGCCCATGTGGATGTGTAAATCACTTGAGCTTATGGAATTCTATATTATTGGAAACATAGGTGGGATAGCTCGTGAGTTAAAGTAGCTACTGGATTAATTACTTTACACTCTTGAAATGAAGTCACAATGTTGACAAGGCTCTACTTTGATTAGCTATTTTATTAAAAGGGGTACATTCTCAAATGGAAGTATCTATTTCTATGATTATGCTTTGTTAAGGTCAATCATTGATGTGGCTATTCTCTTGATGGGAAACACTTATTAGTATGATATAGTATTGATTAGAGTTGGTCATTTGTGAATAATTAATCCATAAATAGAAGAAGCTTATATAGCCTCTCTTTAGATTATAGAGTTACACTTGGAACTAAATTGTCTTTTGTAGTGGATGGCTTGTCTATGTTAAGTTAACTCATGGAATAGGAAATCTTATACCAAGGGTGTGAATATCCATAAGATATCATAGAAGGTATTTGAAAGAGAAATAGGCTATTTCTGAGGTTAGGGATTACCTAGGGAAGGAAATTACCTATGCATAGTATATAAACAGTCAAGATCCAAACCGAGCTCGTAGAAGTGTATGTGAATAGATTGATTTTCATTCAGATTATTGCTTGAGAACACTTTGGCCAAGGTAGTGTAAGTAGCCACTGTCTACACTTTCAAATTCACTGTGATCTAGTATTACATGCTAGTTCTAGATTGTGGGTTTACAAGTTCTAGTCATGTAGGACACAACACTAAGCTCAAATAGGCTATGGATATGAGGTTTACCAACCAATCTCTTCATTGAAGGGTAGAGCCATCTATCTTTGATAGATGTGTGGGGGACCACATATGAGTTTGTAGTTGGAAGAAAAGCACTTGAGTGATGCTTATCACCAGTTGGTGGTTAGGGTTTGCAGATGTGTATGCCAGTATCGGGGACAACTGGAGTTTTTGCACCAGCGAGTAGGGACATTTAGAATGCATGCACCGATGCGGGGACATCAGGACCAGTTTGTATAGCTATTGCTAGATGAAGCTCAAAGGAGCTATGAACATACCATGTACTCATTTATGTAGAAGGATGTAGTCATGAATGTTATACTTGAGTTTATTCAATATGGTATCTATGTATTTGGAAGATTTATGAAATTATAATAAAATGTAATGAAAGTTGGAAATAGTGTTGTTTCAATTATGCATGTAATTTACATTATGGGAAGAAATTTTTTTATTGCTATGTTGTGAAATCGTAGAATATTCACTTAGCATGAAATATTGGAAATTTTACTGAGTAAAACACCAAGGTTGTTACATGTGGTATCATAGTTACTAGGTTCAACATTGAAACCTATGAGCTCATTACGCAACAATGCATAAACCTTATCAGAAGACAATGGTTGAAGAGTTCTTGTGCCACAATTCAAGAGAAAAGAACATGGGGAAGTGAAAAAGAAGATGAGAATTCCTGGGAATTAGTTTAAATTTGGGACTAGTTAAGATTCATCCCTAGAGTTAGGAACTCCTAAACCAACAAATTATTATTATATCCCCTTGGATTGCGAAAGATTATGCAATTAGGTTATGTAGGAAGGTTAGGAAGAATAAATAATATATATATTTATCCTAAAAAATAGTTACATGACTCTAAGGGAATGAGAAGAAATGATCTAACCCCTTTATTAGTAGCAACCTATAGTTGTAAAGAATCAAGAATTCTTGGATTTAGTGAAAACACCATGAATCTATGTGTATGCATTGTCGACATAAATTAGATTGAAGTAGAGATTCAACAAAGGAGGTATCCACAAGGTTGGATAACTCTTGACATAAATCTAATTCTTGTATAGGGATAGGATCATGCAAGAAAAGAGTTAGTACCTAGGAAAAAGGGAAAAGACTAGAAAGGTTAGAATGAGGTAATCAATGAAATGGACACAATTCCACCAACCAACATCGATGAGGTCAATTTGGAGTTTTGGTGAAGATGAGAAAAAGAAACCAAAAAACTTTGGTATCTCTAAAGGTTATAAGAGAGTAAGATTCCAAGAATTGGGACAAAGTCACTTGAAAAGGTGATTGTAGGAAAGAAACCTGAAAAGTAAATTAGGTTGGCTTGAACAAAGGTATGGATAGTACATAGATTGGCCAAAGTATAAGATGAACTCACCAACATGTCTATGAAAATTAACATATGTTTGGACATTCCAAAATAATATGGAGTACAGTATGGCACTAAGTGTCAAATCAATGGAAGTTGTAATGAAACAACGCTTTAAGTTGAAAGGTACATCAACAAAAGAGGCTATGTGGGTATGGATATTCCTCCACAAAAAGATATGTTGGAAAGAGAATTGGATTAATAGAGTGTCTCTTAACTTGTAAGTTGTTGATTATTCATTAGATCTCCTATTGGATGATCCAAAATGTTGAATCTATGAGATAGAGATTAACGATGAATCTAACTTTGGTAAAAAAAGGTATATTCAGGGTTGCCATTGAGGCAAGAAAAGGCAATAGAAAGCCAAAAACAAGGAATGATAAATCATTTTGAGAAAGCAAATTGTTTAATAGGGTTTCAACTTATAGTTGATTGAATATTGTGAAAACACTAAGTGGGGGAGGAAGAGAGCAAATTGACTTAGATAAAATACCCCACCCAAGGAAAAATGTGGATATTTTTTTCAATTTGGAAGAACTAATGACTTCTTTGCAAGTCATGATGTCAATTAAGTTATACATTTTATGACTACAAGGAAAAAGTTATTGGAATTTTTGGAGGAAAATAGTAGAAAAGTCAAGAATTGTGACCTATAATTACACCATACCTTATATATTTGATTGATAAGATCAAATAATATTATTATTGATGCCTTAGGAAAGGATAGGCAAATTACTTGATCATGAAAGGAAATACCATTGCCATGAATAGGTAAGGAGAAATCTATGCTACTCGTGATTGGAAGAAAGTGTCTCCACACTCCTATATACCTTAAATGGGGAATTTGGATAATGATGTTATTTCTACACATAGGTAGTAATACTACATATTATAAAATATATCCATGTCGTGAAGTGACTTGACACTGTAGCTTACTATGCTAAGAGATTTGGGGATGATAAGGTTTAGCTATAAATCTATAGAGATGGTATGAAAGATAAGGTAGGATGTGATGCTATGCAACCACATCAATTGTCTTTACTTGATTGATCACTTGATCATACCTTACTCTTGAATGAAACCCTCATATTAGAATACCTATTTGGGTTGAGAAGTTCATTTGATTAAAGAGAGAAACTCTTACCTACTAGGTTGAGATATGTACTGGACTACTCATTGGCACCTAAAGGTTGGAAATAACTTACTTGGTTGGATTGTACATTTGGTCTTGATTCGAACATATAGGATTAGAATAACCTATAACATCAAACTAGTCATTGATTGATGACTCTATCCTAGAATTAGGGTATACCGAATTTGGGACTCACCTATGCAATTAAGTGAATCAAAGGAGCTAATGAGAAATGTTTGTGCTTGGTAATTAGGTATGCAATTAAATTTGATATCTTCTAGGAACCAACATGATTGAATGAGGATTAATACTCGAAACTAGTACCAATTCTTATTGAGAAAATTTGATTGAGTTAAAAGATGAATTGCATCTTTGGAAATAATCTAAGGATGGAGGAAATCCAAGTTGTGGATGTCCTAAGATAAAGGAGATTTATCCCTGCTAAGCTCCTAACCATTATTACTTGGGAATTAAAGATGGCGTGAGATCATAAAATAGGTTTCCACTTAGTCAAAGAATAGACTATTATTGGATATAAAAGAACCTATGTACCCAAAATTTTGGAAGATTCGAGAATGAAATGAGGGAAGTGATGTCAGAGTTAGGACATTAGAATGACTAAGTGATTTTTCGAATGAGAAACCACTATAACCTGGGAAAAGATAGAGTAAGAGGTTGCACAAAATGTGGCAAGATAATGTCTAGATGCCAAGAATGGAGATAGGATGTCGTCAATGGCATGACATGTGTACTCTCTTGAGATTCCAGAGGAAGATTGGAAGAACACAAGACAAATCAATCTGTCTATGTTGGTGAAACTAACATGATGTTCTAAGTGGAAAGACTTACCCAGGGTAATCAACGCTAGTTGGAAACTTGATTTATAAGATTTCGATCCTAAATAATATATTGTGAGAAGTAGTTGCTTAGTATTCTTGAGAAGGTTGTATGAGTTGTGAACAAGCAAATAATGCTTCTTCTTACCAGTTAGTGGCCAAGGTTTGTGGATGTGTATGCTAATATCAAGGACAATTGGATTTTTTGCACCAAGGAGCGGGAACGTTTAGAATGTATGCACCGATGCAAGGACATTAAGACCAGTTTGTATAGCTATTACTAGATGAAGCTCAAAGGAGCTATGAACATATCATGTACTCATTTATGTAGAAGGATGTAGTCATGAATGTTATACTTGAGTTCATTCAATATGGTATCTATGTATTTGGATGATTTGTGAAATTACATTAAAATGCAATGAAAGTTGGAAATAGTGTTGTTTCAATTATGCATGTAATTTACATTATGGGAAGAAAAAAATTATTGTTGTAAGTGTGGAAAAAGTAAACTAAATACAATTAAATACACCTCTTAATGAAACATTGTATCAAGATTAAACATGAATTAAACTAATTTAAAACAGAGAAAAGCTTGAAAGCGTCTCATTGTCTCCTATCTCCAAAGATTTATGAGTCACGAAAAGGCTCTCAAATTTGATAAAGTACTATGACTATTAAAATGCCTATTCAGATAACAGAATGATGCTAAATATTGTGATGTGATGATTAAGAATGATTGAACTAAGTGATATGAAGCTACCGTAAACTATCCTGACATGAAACCTGCAAAATGGAAGCTACAGTAAAAACTAATGATGTTGCCATGATTCTAAATCTACTAATGATGTAATGCTATTCTAATATGCTAAATGATAATTGATGCTAATGATAATGCTAATGCTTAAGATGCTTGAGTGCTAAATCCTGTAGAGTAAGTTTGCATAAAACTGGGATTTTCTCAGATCATTTTCATGCTTCAAAAGGTTGTATATATAGATTTCTGGCAATAGTTTTGCACAGGGGTAACAAAATAGAGACTAAGATTAAATCTGGAGATTTGAATGGTAAGAGATGAGAACGTGGAGCTGATCATGGGGGATTGTTCCTCCCCATGAAAACACTAGGCAAGATGAGAGGAAAGATTTGAGGAAGAAGATTGAGAGGATTTCCTGCAGGTTTGTCCCCGAGGCTTTTCCTGCGAATGCCAGTTAAATTAATTAGATTTAAAAAAATCTAATTTTATTGGTGAGTGAATAGAGGGATTTGATTTTTGCTTTTATTTAAATATTTTTGATTTATTTAAATTAGCAAAAAGAGAGATAAATAATTTAATAAAACAAACTATAGAAGTTGTTTATTCAATTAAAATAGAAGGAATATGATAATTAAATTAAAGATTTTAGGATATCTTTATTTAATTAAGAAGAAATGTGATGAGATAATTAAATAATACCAACTATTGAAGTTTTATTTTTAATTTAAAATAGAATTTAATGGATAAAGTATAATAATGATAATAAGTAAATAAAACAAAGTATTTAATTTTGTTTATTTAATTAAGAGGAAAATAAAGTGATAAAATAGAAGAATTAATAGTGAACTTAATATAAATAAATATTTCTATTTATTTATTAAGTAGATGAATTAAGATTAATTAATCAAATAAGTCATATTTAATTAATTAGATTCTCCAGACCATTTTTAGGTGTATACATTTTTCCCCTCTTTGAAGTGATGTGTTTACACATTGCTTCAAAGAAAATTTTGTGCTGTTGTTGCTAGTATGACGAGAAATTTTTTAGAATGCCCCTAGACATGTTTTTAGGTGATTGATGGATATATGCCCCTCGGGAGATAAATTAATGAATTTTTTTATTTTTTTGAATTTTTTTGAATTTTTCAAATTTTTTATGGTTTTTGATGATTGGATGTAGATTCGATAAAGATTTGATGATAAAATAATTTATCTCCCAATACTTGATGAAGAAAGTGGCCCTAGATGAATTTCAATTAATCTCCCCTTTTCAATTTCATTTGTACATGTGACCTTTGAAAATTTAGTGAGAGGGATTCTTGTGCTACTTGGAGCGAAATGTCGATTCCATATCACACCCACCGTTTCGAGCATGTTCGATGACATCAATAGCCGACCGCGTTCGGACCTCTAATATGTCTATTTTTTTCTTGGTTTTCATGCATTTTCCTCATTTTTTGTGTATTTTTTGGATTTTTGATTTTGAACTCCTTTTAGCGCTTTTAAAATCCGTTGTAGCACTTTTCAATTCCATTGTAGCGATTTTAAGTTATGTTGTAGCGCTTCTATAATTTTAGCGCTTAGGAGGTCTATTTTAGCATGTTGATAGGTTAGATTAGCGCTTTGCAAAGTTTAGTGCTTAGGATAGCCATTGTAGCACTCATGTAAGATACATTAGCGCTTTCAGAACTTTAGCACTTTGGTTAGATTTTGTAGCACTTCAACTTCTTGTTTAAGCGCATTTAAAGTTTTAGCGCTTTTACCCAAAATGTTAGCGCTTTGACCAAATAGAATGGTGCTTTTGATAAAATAGCACTTTGTCCATCTGTAATAGCACTTTTATCTAATGAAATGGCACATGTCATTGTTGTAGCGCTTTGAATGCCTTTTTTAGCACATTTAAATCAAAGTGTTGTGATTTTTTTCAATTTATTCTTGATGTTGTCGAATTTTTATCGTATCAATTGTTGGTTTGATATGAATGATTTGTCTAATCAAATACATGATTATTTGACCTCATGATAGGCGAGGTCTAATGTTTGTTTTGATGATAACTATCCTCATGATAGGTGAGGAATAATTATGATTGACATACCTCATGATAAGCGAGGTTGATTTGATGCATTGATGATTGACCTTATGATAGGCGAGGTTGATTTGATGCATTAATGATTGACCTCATGATAGGTGAGGTTCAATGATGTTTGCTCATGAGATTTAATCAAAATTCTCACCAAGAGCTAATTTGATTTGATATGGTATGTTGATGTTATTTGATGATTGACATGAATTTATTGACTTTGATCTTGTTATGATAATAGGAGTGATTGGGGAACCTCCAAGTTCAAGAGCGTTTTCCTTGGACATTTGATCTTATACCACGGTTGGCACAGCCTGAAACGGCTATTATCACATGTTGTGGATTGTCTCCTCTTCTATATATGCCCCAAATTAGGATTAATTGAGGTTTGTTGACAGCGCTAGCCGAGAGGTGGCATAGCTAGCACAACACCTTTCACCTTCCTACTGGTGAGATGACAATCACCCCAGAGGATGTCTGGCGGATTCTGTAGCTTCTAATTGTTAGAGATGTTCTCATGTATGATTCTATAGAGCAGGGTGGGACTGATGCCCTTCGTAGAGTGTTTCAAGATGATCATATTGCTGGAGAGTGGATTCCATGGTGTGAGATGGTTGATTCATATGCCACTTTGCCTACAGTACTTGTTGGTTTAATTGGCAGATTCCTTAGACCTAATCGCAGGTCTAAGGTTATTATCGGTTGGTTGGGGCCAAATTTTTGAGAGTATGGTCATTCATGGCACCATATTTACTTGGGGAACATGTATGCTTGCCCATTTATATTCAACTGTGTATCTTAGTGGTCGGAGTTTATCGGTCGGCGTTACTTTGCTTCAGGTATGGGCGTGGGAGCACATAGCTGTCACACGTCTAGTTCTAGTTAGACAAAGGCCACCCATGAGACCTTATGTGTTCAAATATGTTGGTCAGATTACTCATTCCAAACAAGGTAAGTTAGAGTATTAGAGGAGAGTTATTGATGACATAGAGTCTGTGACGTGGCATCCCTACCTAGATTGTGATCATTGGGATGATGATATTTAACTTCCATTTCTTTGTCAATTGATGATCCTGATTGGCCATGCTCGTTGGGTATTGGAGAGATTCTTGATCAAATGGGTGTACATACAGTATGGGATGGTATAGAGTATGCCCCAAGGTGTTTCTCATTACACTTATTGTCAGTCAGATACCACAGATTGGGGGCCTTGTTTGTCGTATGCTGCTGTCGTTCAGGAGTATTAGGCTTTATAGCCATTTGTGTGGGACATTCAGCCAGACATTGTCGAGCCTCCAGTTACAACAAACTATGTTGAGTTTTTCGCTTTGCATCTGTTTCCACGCCTTACCATTCCAAATGAGTCTGCCCCCTTACCTGCAGAGGAGGACGTTCCCATGGTGCATGGAAAAGATGGAGGAGAGAGGATGTTGGAGGGGTTGAGGCAGAGGATGTTGGTGTGGTTGGTGAGGTAGATGTCAAGCTTGAGGAGGATGTTGGGGTAGAGGAGGATGTTGGTGACGAGGAGGATGTTGGTGTTGAGAGCAGCGGAGATGAGAGCAACGGGGATGATAGCAGTGGGGATGATAGATTTCATAGTGGAGAGGTTGTAGGTGGGTCGGGCCCTGTTTTAGATTTTCCTAAAGGGACTATGCCTTGCAAGAGGCAGGCTGTGGGAGGTGTTTCAAAGTGGCTGCAAATAGCGAATCTTCAGGTTCAGTTAGAGACTGTTCAAGAGTAGCTTATTCAGGCTCAGGGTTTACTAGAGCAGACCCAAGCTCATATGCAGGCATAGGTCGAGTTGCACACAGAGACTCTATCATCAATGCAAGCTTAGTTAGGCACAACTCAATCATAGATTGTAGCATTGACAGTTGAGAGGAATGCAGCTAAAAAGACTGCCGAGGCAGCCCAAGCGCAGATTACTTCTTTGACAGCTGAGAGGGATGCGGCTAGGTTTGTAGCAAAGGGTGCTCAAGCTGCTGCGATAGATTACAAAGACTAGTAGATGGTATCTCCCTGGTAGATTATATGTGAGAGGTTGCTCGTATTGGTGAGGAGATTGAGTTTTATAGAGCGAGATATTATGACACATCTCCTTTTGAGCAGAGAGTTAGCTATGAGAGGTCTTGTTTTGCTAGGTCACGATCTAGGACTGTCAGCGTAGGTGTTACAAAACCTCTACCTAGAGATCCCAGGGATCCCAGTTCCTTTGGTGGTAGGGGTCATGATCCTGCCATGCCTACACCATCTAGAGCCAACAACACCTAATTTGTTGTCCGTGTTACATTTGAGATGTGATGTTCACTTTAATTATTTTGATATATAGCCATTTTTGATGTTATATCTCTCTTCATTTCATACATCATTGTATACTTGACATTGTGATTTTGCTATATATGAGATGCAGTGGATTCCTCAGTCTATTATGTGTTCTATATGATTATTTGATGGATACATTTTCTTCGATGTTTTATATGCTATGTGATGGTTTTATTATTATGATGGTATGCTTTGATATGATGTTGTTCTATCTACACTAGTACAAAAACAACAATATATGACTAAATAAACTACTAAAAGTTGAATATAAATGACTAATTTTGGTCACGTGACCATTAGTAGTTTATTGCTGGTCATTTATAACACAACCAAATTTATGACTAAACTATTTTAGTCATTTATCTAGTCATTGATTTGGTCATTGATTTGGTCATTGATTTAGTCATTGATTTAGTTGTTAATTTAGTAATTGATTGTTGTTAATTGGTCATTTATTTAGTCATGGTAGTGATTTATTTAGTCATATATTTAGTCATTAATTTAATCATATATTTAGTCATTGATTGTTGTTAATTGGTCATTTATTTAGTCATGGTAGTCATTTATTTAGTCATAGTAGGCATTTTATTTAGTCATGGTAGTCATTTATTTAGTCATGGTTTAGTCATTTATTTAGTCATGTTAATCATTTATTTAGTCATTTATGAAATAATGCTTTCAGATGTGTATGTAAAACTCTTATGTTTGGAGAATGTTGTTACAATAACTAGTCTATGAAATTGCAAACCAAGGGAAAATTATGTTGTGTAATATATAAAACTTTAAAGCTCTTATGTTATTAAAATTTTCAACAAATTTGGGATTGAAACAACATTGGAAAAAAAATCTCTATATATTCAAACTGTATATAAAATATGTTACAAAGAACTCTATATATAGAGTTTTGAATACAAAATCTTTTGCAGTATGCAAACTGTTGATTTATTATACTTTTAAAATTGAAAAAAAACTAAAACTAAATGGTGTGAATGCATGTATTCAGTGATGCCACTATTGCACATGAGATGGGCAGTAAATGCATCTAGTAAGGTACTAGTTTTGCATTTTCTCCTTGCTATGTACCTATCCACAATCAAAAAATAAACATATTACTAGGTAGCATAAATAACGAATATCTTAAAAGCAAATACCCATAAGCATTAGAGTAAGTCTAATAAATAAAAATGCATAGAATTAATGATATTACAAAAAAATGCATTTGCAAAAGAATTAATATCAGAGTAATATCTTAAATATTACTAGCTTATCAAAACAATATCTCCTTGCTCTATACTATCCATAAACATATTACTAAATAGCAGTAAACAATGAATATCTTAAATGCAGATACCCATAAGCATTAGAGTAAGTCTAATAAATAAAAATGCATAGAATTAATGATATTGATGCATTGCAAAAGAATAAATATCAAAGTAATATCTTAAATATATTACTAGCTTATTAGAGTAAGTCTAATAAATAAAAAATGCATAGAATTAGTGATATTGATATTGCAAAAGAAATAATCTCTACTTTTTCTATTTTGGATTCAATTATTGTATTATTCTTTAAATCAAATCACCATGATATCTAGAAAACTTAAATTTCATTCTAAAATTTAAATTAAATTCTAATTTCTAATTTAACAATTACTAATTTAGATATAAAAGCAACCTTTCTTTTTTAGTTTTTCTTTTTCATTAGAAAAGAAAAACTAAAAAAAGAAAGGTTGATTCAAAAAACTAAGCTAGTAATAAAATTATTTAAGAAAAACTAAAAAAAATTATTAGAATGTCTCCTCATAACAAGGCCTAGAATTTGATGGTCTATTTGACCATTTTTTCAATTTTAGACCATATATTACAGCTATAAAATTTATTAGATTGTATAGTTTGACTTGCTATATTTTTATTAAACCGTAAAAAAATATTATAAGAAAAATATAATATAGTATTTTAATTTATAATATATATCATTTTATAACTTTTATTATAAAAAGATAAATTAGTTTAGAATAAAATATAACTTTTTTGAATACTTTCTAATATGAATTTAGAAACTTTGACATTTTTATAATAGTTATCATTTTTTATATTAATATATGTGATTTATAATATTATTATAAAAATATATATTAATTTAGAATCTTTTCAAAATAGAATATAATTATTTTTAACTTTTAGAATATATTTAACAAGATTTGTTTTAATAAGAACTTAGAAATTTCTGCTAATTGTTAATTATAACCATAGATTTTTATATTTATTACTAATAATTATCATTGTTTTCTAATTTTTCAAGATATTGCATTTATAAAAGATTTTATATAAAAATTCATAAATTAAACAATTTTTTTGATAGGCATTTAAATGGCCAAACCGTCATAAAATTTTCATATGATAGATAGGGGTGACCATCAAATTCCAGGCCTATTGATAACTAAAATTCTATTGTAATAAAATTATTTAAGAAAAACTAGAAACTTCAGAAAAACTTAAATGTATATTACGAAAGTTTCCACATGGAGCCATCATCTGCACAATATTTACAAAGAAAGTATCTATAAGTTTTTTTTTCTTAAAAACACAGAAAATGTTCAAAAGAAAAAGAAATTTAGATTTTCCCCCTAATCTTAACAATGATGAGGTTATTACCTCTTTGGCAAAGAAGTTGTCAATATTCAAATCCAACCTGGGATTAAAGTTGGTATTTTCATTGATCAAAACTATCATTATGTAATACAAGCCGGAAATAGAAAAATATTTTACAAAAGATCAAATTCTGTGAAAATGCCAAAAGTTGTGATATTAAGTGGAAAAAAGCTGAAATAAAGCCCTCTATTAAAATCAAGATTTCCAATAAATATAATAATTCTCTTAGTTATGAAGGTGCTCTTTGGGATATTTTTCATAGAGAGGATGTACAAAAATTAGAGGCTTATTTAAAGAAGCATTCAAAGGAATTCAAATACACTCTAGCTGCTCCTGTCCAATCTGTCATTCATCCCATTCACAATCAGATACTTTACTTGGATGAAGAACATAAAAGAAAATTAAAGAAATAATTTCAAGGCATGCCATTTATATATGAAAAGTATATTTTTGGTTCACAATGGAGTATTTCCTTTTTATAATATGTAAATTTCTGGAGTTTCCTTTGTGGAAACGTCAAGTATATAAAATTTTGTTTTATTGAGTATTGGGTCTCTATCATATAGCCATGAGGAAGAGAAAATGAATTGAAAGAAAAATACCTAGAATGCTATGAAGTTCATGGCCATTAGAACACATTAAACGCTCAAAACAATGAAAATAGTAAGTTGAGAGTGCAAAGTTTTACATTTTTTTTAGAAAGAAAGTAACCCATCAAGATTTGTGCAGGGAGATAAAAGGGTTTTTATCATATGTACTCTCCTGAGCTCGAATCGAACCTATTCTCATAGAAATTTAAGAGATAAGAATAATGAAACTTATACAAGATTGTTGTAAAGGAGACACCCTCCAAAGTCTTTAGAAATGAGCCTCAAAGATACTCCAATGACAGTCAAACAAAGAGGAGAGATATCAACAAATGGTAAGCAAAGGAAATGCAACAAAAAAATACTCAGCAGTGGCCAAGTGATCTCGAAAAATACTTCAAAATGGAGAATACTTTATAGTTTCAAAACCAAAGACTTACCTTGTAGGATATTTTCAAGAAAACCATCAGAAACAGTCTAGAATGAGTCACCATTCGACTCTCGAACCCTACTGAGGCATGGTGGTGCTCAGTTTCTTCTCCAAAAATACAAGTGAAAAATCGAATGAGATTAGGGCTCGATTTCTTTTTGATTTAGGGTTTTTTCATTACCCTAGGCCGAATGGTTGATTTTTCACATTGTATTAAAGAAATTAGGTTCCTTGTTCTAATTTTTATTAGAAAAATCAAATACCATCACCCACTTGCCTTCTTCTTTACTTCATTTGATTTTTATTTCAAAATTAAATCTCTCGCTTTTAAATATATTATAATATAATATTAGTATTTAATATTCTATTATATAATATCATATTATATTATAATATATTGTATTATAATATAATAATAATATTATTATATTATAATATAATATTATTATATTAGAATTTAATATTATTATATTAGAATTTAATATTATTATATTAGAATTTAATATAATATAATATTTATTATATATATTATATTATATTATAATACAATCCACTCCTGCCATTCAATTTTTTTTAATTAACCACTATAATATTATATTGTCTAATTTTTATTTGTGTGACCAATTATTTAGTCATTTTTATTTGTGTGACTAATTATTTAGTCATATTTATTTGTGTTTTGAAATGAAAGATAGCCCTCAAAATGCAATTGGATTGTTTCAATCATATTTTATTAGTGAAATTGACCACAATTGCTCTCTGATACATTTGGCATGCTAACACAACAGGAAAATCAATCTGGCTTCAAATGATAGTTAAAACATCAATGATTCATTAACATAATGAGTAATAAAAGTTAAAGAATGTAAATGTTAATTTTTTTTATAAAGTATGTGAAGGCCTTAGGACTACACCAAGAGGCAATGCCTTCCACACAAATAGATTTTTGGTGCACTAAGCAACTTAGGTGGCTAAATGGCCAACTTAGGTAGAGGTCCCATGATGGGGGCTTAAGCTCTATGGATTATGATCAAATTCGAAATAAAAAATAATAGAGGAGTATTAGTCATTTATTTAGTCATTTTTATTTGTTTGACCAATTATTTAGTTGTGATTTTATCCGATGACCAAATTAGTCACTTATGATGGTCAAATTAGTCATTTATTTACCAAATTCTACTAGTATTAGTCATGTGACTAAAATTTTTAGTCACATAGTCATTTATTTCCCAAATTCTACTAGTGCTATGATGCGCATAATGGTAATGTATGGATGCATGTTATATGGATACATGATGTATATGGATTGATGATTATGGATATGATGTATTAAATGATATACTATATGTGATGTAAATGCAAATATATGATGTAATAAAATGGATGAAAATGTTGAATGATATATGATGCAATAAATTTGATGGACTTTATGATCAAATGGATGGATTATATATGGATATGTGATATAATAAATACATGGATTTAATGAGTTATGATTGTATGAACCTAGATCCTATTACCTGCAATAGCACAAGAAACAAACAACAAATTAGATCGAATGCAAGTTAGAATATAGATTCCTCAAGAAATTCATTTAAATTGCAAAAGGGAAAGAAAATGATATGAAGAACACAAGCAACTTAAAACATATCAAATCATATTCTAAAGCAAAGCAAACTCTTAATCTCTTGAGGGAATTGGTGCCAATTTTATGTGAAAATTGGCCCTTTCCCAACTCCAATGATGCAATGGTGATTTGGTGATGAAAATTGCTCCACTTTGATGAAGAGTGATGAATGCTCCAAGATAAAAACCTGCATAACCTAGCTACAAATTCGAAAGTATGGATGAAGATTGCTAAATATTTGAGCATAGTAAGTTTACTCAAATTGTGGATGCCAAATACAATAGAGGAACTCTCTATTTGTAGATTGAAAAGTTGAAAGAATGCCCAAAATAGAGCAATGTGGGACTAAATTTCATCAAATGGAAAAGTGCCACTTGTCAACATGTGAATGGTTAAGGAATGTACATGTTTTGATGAATGTGCCAATAAATGTCAATATTTGAATTTTGAAATTGTATTAATGACAAGGTGGAGGGAGATTCAAATGGAGTTATGGCCACTTGGCTTAATGCAAAAGGACTTGTAAGAGGGAGTGAATGCCTTGTTGGAAGGACAAAGTCAACTTAGATTTGAATTTCAAATTTGAAGAATATTATCCAAAGATGTCATGTTGAAGATAAATAGAGATTTAATAAATCAAATAACCCTATTTTCGTGTGCAAGTGGCAAAAGATGGAGGATGGGACATGAGAAGAGATTAAATTAATCAAGGTTAATTAATTTATTGAAGGATTAAATGATGTGACCTATTTGACTTAAATTTATGGATTGATTTAAATCAAATATGAGAAGAATATGATTTAAAGATTTAGTTAAATATATTTTGATTTATTTAGCTAAAGGGGGTGATGTTAGCTTAAATTAAACAAGGTTTAATTTATTTAATTTAATAAATAGACTTTAGATATTTAATCAAATAAAATTGATTATTTAATTAAATAGGGATAATTAGATCAGGTTGATTGATTTAATAAACAAAAAGAGAATGACTTAATTAAATAAATGATTTATTCAATTAAGGGAGGAAAATTGATGAATTTAATCAGACAAGGATATTCAATTAAATGGTTAGACTGAGGGATGATTCAGGATGAAAATGGTGTTAGTGATCAGGATCAAATGTCCAACGTCAATTAGTACATTTTACCTGTCTACAATGATAATGATGTATGTTTGTGAAACTTGAATGATATAGATATACGTTTGTTGAGATTTTTGTTATGATATGATGAGAATGCAAAAAATGATTTGATTGAAATGTATGAATGATGAAATGATGATGTAAATGCTTTTAATGTATGTAAATGAATATGATGATGCAATTATATGATCATGAGGATGTTTTTGTTAATGTCAAGTATACTCAGTCTGTTATGATAAAATACAATTGTTTAATGAATAATTCACCAATTTTGTAACAAATACCCTACAAATGTAACACTATTATGGATCCAATCTAATTTTACCGTACAAATCTACATGTAAACATAGGCATTTTAACAGTAATTTTGTGCTTTGTATCATCATTGAGCTTTTAAAATGTTGAAAGTGAGTACAAGCATCAAAGGTATAATGTAAACTGATGATGAATTGAGTACTACTTTCATGATTTTTGATATTGCAAACAAAAACAAGCATCGAGGTATAATTAAACTGAGATGACCTAAGCATTTCTTGCTTAAACAAACAAGAATTAACCACTTTCCTATGTGAATTGGAATGTCATCCATGATACTTTGTAGAGCATTTCCTGCAATGATTCACACAGTAATGATGATTAACTCACAAACAATAGACAAAGAAAAATACCATTCTTCTTCCTAGCTTCTCTAGTTCAATACATCATTGAGTTGCTCCAAAGAAATGATAACAATGATCAAATTACAACTTATCCAAATTTTGCTTAAAGTGTTTCAATCATTATTCAGATTAGATCATCCATCCTGATTTTGTGATGTTTTTGTGTTTTCAAGATTTGGATCAAACTAACTTAAAGACCTATCTTGGGGGCCTCGGGGGCTAATCAAATATTAGCCTTGCCTACGTTATACACACAGAGACCATGTAGTTCGATTGACGCAAACTCATATTTTTGAACTTTTTTCTCTGATACTGACTTTTTGACTTGTTTTTGTATTTTTTGATGTGAATTGGATGTTTGATTTGCTTTCGATGGTGATTGATGTTCCATGTTGGGTTGTGTTTTGATCATTGTTTTTGTCTAACTATTTTTTGTCCATTTGATTAAGCTCCATGTTTATGTTGCCCCCAATGATTTTCAGATGTTGCCCCCAAGCTAGGGTGAGACATGACCATGTGATGTGATATGATAATGGATGTAAAATGATGGTGGAAGTAATGACCATGACATGTGTCCAAATAGATGGGAGATCTGATTTGAATAAAAAATAGTGCTTGTTACCAAGTTTTCACCATATGTTTTTATTGCACTTTTTCATTCTTTTTGATTTTTTTGGATTTTTGTATTTTTCTAATTTTTATTTTTCTATCTTTTTTATTTTTCTGTCACCAGGATGCCTGTTTGCTAGGTTTTCATCAAGGTAACCATTTTCAGAAACTAATTCATGCACTAAGTGATTCAGGTATAGAACTTTCTGAGATGGATACTATTAATAGGTTCATCAAATAGATCCCCTTCTGGTGTAGACAATTGATATACTCCTTATCCATACACTAATATGATTACAAAGGGACCTAACCAGTTAGGTTCAAACTTCCCTTTCTTTTCTCTATCTTGTTGATTCCTAAGGTTTTCCTTTAGGACCAAGTCTCCAACTTGAAAGACTCTAGGTTTTACCCTATGATTGTAACTCCTTGACATTCTTTGATGGTAGGCCTTCAAATGATTGATTGCTTGCTGACGGTGTTCATCCAGTAATTCCAGTTTTTGTAGCCTTGAAACTCTATAATCTTCATCTGTAATGATACCTTTTAGTGAGACACAGAGTGATGGTATTTCTACTTCAATTGGTAGAATGTCCTCTGATCCATACACCAAGGCGTATGGTGTAGCTCATGTTGGTGTTCTGATGTTGGTTCTGTAGGCCCATAGTGCAAGATTTAACTAAACATGCCAATCACGTCCAACATCGTTTACCATCTTCTTTAGTATTTTTAGGATTGTCTTATTTGAGGCTTCTGCTTGGCCATTTCCCTGTGGATAGTACGGTGTTGAAAAATGATGTTGAATATGGAATTGTTCACATAATTCCTGGATGTCCTGATTTTTAAAAGGCCTACCATTGTCTGTGATAATGGATTGAGGTACCTCGTACCAACAGATGAGGTAGTTGAGTATGAAAGATGAAATCTGTTTTCTAGTGACAGTTGTCAAAGGAACTGCTTCTATCCATTTTGTGAAATACTATGTTGCTGTGATGATGAACTTGTGCCTATTAGATGAAGAAGGATTTATTTTCCCTACCAGGTCTAGTCCCCATTGACAAATAGCCATGTGGATGTGAAAGGTTGTAACCCTTGTGCTGGTGCATGAATTAGATTACCATGAATCTGACATTTATGACACTTTTTAACATATTGATATGCCTCCCTCTCCATGTTTGACCAGTAATACCCTAAACGAAGGAGTTTCTTAGCTAGGGTTAGCCCACTTGAATGAGTCCCACAAATACCTTCTTGGACCTCTCGTAAGGATGTTTCAAATTTGTGATGCTCCAAACACCAGAGAAGAGTACCATCTAGACCTCGATGGTAAAGGATGTCAGTGATTAATGTATGTCACGCGCAGATTGATGGATAAAGTTACGCTTTTGGTTTCTAGAGAGATCAAGAAGAAGAATGTTATCTTTGAGGTAAGTATAGATCTCTCCATATTGTGAGGGTTGAGTGTTGGTTATGTGGCAGATGGTCTGTGAATTAGGATTATCATATACAGGATTAGATACTTGTTCAACCATAAACTCATATCGACCTTTCTTTTCTAATAATTGCAAAAGGGAAGCAATTGTTGCCATGGCATCTGCAGCTTTATTTTCTTCCCTTGGTATTTGCTTGGACTTGATATCCATAAATTACTTTTTAAGATCATTTATTATTTGCTTATAAGGCATGAGCTTCTCATCCTTTGTTTGATACTTGTCATTTACTTGATAAATGACAAGCTATGAGTCCCCATACACTTGCATTTTTGTGATTTTGCATTTAATAGCTACTTTGATGTGAATAATCAATGCTTCGTACTCAGCTATATTGTTTGTACATGGAAACATTAACCTATAGGATCTTGGAATGGTGTGTCCTTGAGGTGTGACAAATAGAATGCCTGCACCAACTCCTCTTTGTGTATATGATTCATCAAAATAAAGCCTCCATTGTTGTGTTGTAATATTCATGATGTCGGCATCTGGAAATTCAATGTTCATTGGATGATGATCCTATAATGGAGCTTCAGCTAGTTGATCTGCTATTACCTGTCCTTTGATGTCTCTCCTGTTGACATATTGGATGTCAAACTCGCTTAAGATCATGACCCATTTTGTAAGTCTCCTTGTTAGAGCAGCTTTACCGAGTAGGTATTTCAATGGGTCTATTTTTTCTATGAGTCTGACTGTATGAGTCAACATGTAGTGTCACAACTGCTGGGTTGCAAATACCACTACCAAACAAGCCTTTTCTATGAATGTATAGTTTATTTCATATCCGTTGAGAGTCCTACTGATGTAGTAAATTGCCTATTCTTTTCCTTTAGAATCCTCCTGTGCTAATAGAGCTCCTAAAGATATGTCAGTAGTTGTGATATATAGTAATAGTGGTCTTTCTGCTATGGGTGGCATGAGTATTGGAGGTGACACCAAATATTGATTTATCTGACTAAAAGTTTTTTCACAGTTATGATCCCATTTGAATGAAACATTTTTATGAAGTAGATGATTAAATGGGTGACTCTTATCTGCTAGCTAGGAGATAAATCTCTTGATGGATTGTAACCTGCCTTGCAGGGACTATAATTGACTGATATTTTTAGGCGGCAGCATCTCCATTATTGCTTTAACCTTAGCTGGATCCACTCCAATACCTTTTTCTGACACTATGTAACCAAGAAGTTTTGTTGATGTCACCTTAAAGACACATTTCTTCAGGTTCAACCTTGCATTGAATTTTTCCAATCTAGTGAAGATTTTATCAAGTATTTCCAGATGTCCTTCCCCGGTGTGTGATTTTGCTAAGATGTCATCCACATAATCTTCCATGAAAGTATGCATCATGTTGTGGAAAATTGTGGTCATTACCTGCTGATATGTTGCACCTGCATTTTTCAATTCAAAGGGCATGCTATTCCAGCAAAATGTACCCGAAGGGCAAGTGAATGTCATCTTTTCTTGATCTTCAGGTGTTATTTTTATTTGATTATATCCTGAGAAGCCATCCATTATAGATAACATGGCATGTCCTGCTATTAGATCAACAATTATGTCAATGCTGGGCAAAGGAAAATCATCTTTTGGGAATTCCTTGTTTAAATCCCTAAAATCTATGCATATTTTGATACTATTATCAGGGTTGGATACTGGCACAATGTTTGAGATCCATTATGCATAATCTATGGACCTGATAAAACCTGCATCCAATAATTTCTTCAGTTCAGCTTTAACCATAAGGGCGATGTGGGGATGCATCTTTCTCAATTTCTGTTTGACCGGTTTGATTCCCTTTGGTAGTGATAGATGATGCATTAGGAGTTATGGATCCAATCCTGGCATGTCAGAATAATACCATGCAAAATTTATGTGTCGTTGCTCAAAGAATCTAGTGAATGCATGCTTCTCCTATTCTGTCATGGATGCTGCTAGATGTAAGATCTTTGTCTTTTCAGTTATTCCCAGATTTATAGACTATGTTGGCTCTCCCAGTACTGATGATCTGTCATGGTAATACTCTGGGAGAGTGTCGAATCTTCCATCCTTTAGCTCATAAAGGTTTTCACTATTGGATACGTTCTTTATTTTTCTCTTTTCAAAGTCCAATGGTGCCTCAAAGAGGTTTTCATCATTAGATTTATTTTTCTTGTTATTATTTTTGCAACTGAAAGATTTGGCACCCTCATGTTGTAAAGCATTGATATGAGTGTTATGGATAGTACTTGTATCAGTTTCATCACTACAAAGTTAATTTATGATGGCATCATCGTTTGAAAAGACTGGTATGAGAATAGGTTAAGTGGGTTCCCAGTCAATAAGTTCGGGGTGTATTAAAGGTAACAAGTCATCAGTTTGAATAAGGTCAACTGTTGTAAGTGTCATGATAGCTAGGTGGTGAAAGTTATTGGTAGGAAGTTCGAGGGCTATGACAGTACTCACCTCCAAGTTTTTTGACTCACTCGATGTCTAATTGTCCTCGCTTGAGTCATCAATATTTGTTGATCCCATAACAAATGTTCTATTTCCTAAACCTTTTCCCTCCTCTCGTAAGGGTGTATATACTTGGATAACATCAATCTCTTTGTCAGTATAAGATGTAGTAGATAGATGATCCCATTCATATTCATTGGATTTTGTGTTAGAGCCATCTCTCATTTGTAGTATCCTTTCTACTACTTTTTGGGTTTCTTCCTCTTTTTGTTCAGTTATGTAGCCTAATCCTATTTTGTCTTTAGGTTGTAATGTTAGAGGTTGGATGGGTTCAATAATACTGTCCTTTCTCTTGCCAATTGGTCCTTGAACTTTGTAACCCATTTTCTATAAAATGGCCTTCCCTTTTCCATACTGATCTGTTTTGATGCTGACATTCGCTGATGTTGACGCTTCCTCGTCTTTGTATAGCCAATTGAGAATGGATTTGTCTTCTCATCTTCGAGTGTACCTGCTTTTATAAACCTTTCATTTAGAGTTGTGATGGGTTGCGATGAACTTGGAGTTTTTAATATGGATTGTCCATATGTTTTTGGTGACTGTAGCAACTGTGACAAGCATAAAGATTGCTTAAGAGAATATTCTCCTAAGCCCTTTTCCTTTATTTGAACCTTTTCTAAAAGTTGTGATAATTCATTTATAGAACCTTCAGTGTTTGATGTGTCTGTGACAATTGTTTCTTTCTCTAGATTCTTCTTCTCAACCCATTTATATATGAAATTGGGTTGGTTGTCAACAATGGATGAAGTGGAAGTATTGACTTCTCTGTTATGAGGTACCAGAGTGTCTTGAGTTGCTTTTAACATGTTGCAAGTCTGTGGATTGTTGTTGTCAGTTGATATGGTGACCTCCTATCCATTTACTAGAAATTTCAGACATTGATGGTATGTCGAAGGTACCACTTGCATGTCATGGATCCATGGACGACCCAATAGTATGTTGTATGTTAGATCTTTGTCTAACACTTGAAAAACAATGTTTTTGACAATTGGCCCTACTTGAATTGGAAGTATGATAAGCCCTTTGGAAGACCTATCCTCATCATCATATGCCTTTATTTTTATTTTTCTCTTGGTGTCAATGGCGTTGTTAGAATAGCCTAGTGCATAAATCAGTTTCAAGGTACAAATATTTAAACCAACTCCTCCATCTATTAGAAAAATTTTGACACGGTGTTTATGGATAATAACTTCTATATGCAAGGCTGCATTATGGGGGTGATCTAAAGATACATCATATTGTTCAAAGAACGACAAACAATGAAGTGTGGTGAGATGTCCCACCATGGCTTGGAATTGACAAACATCCAAATTATTAGGGACCATTGTAGCTACTAGAGCCTATTCTAAAACTTCTTTGCGTGATGGTGAAATTTTGAGTTCTAGAATGGATATTTGTGCGGGTGTCTTTTGTAATTGGTCTACGATATTGTATTGATGTGATGGGGGAGCATTATTTTTGGAGGAAATTCCTTTCAGTATTACTTTGGACTGCCCCCTTGTCATTATATTGACTTGTGGATGGTCTTGTGTTTCCTTGATTTTTAGGACATTGATTTGATTATCAAATGTATTTGCACTTGGCATTATGTTCAAGGATTCAATGTCATTGATGTTTGTGTCATCTCTTTGATTATCAATTTCATTTTTCTCTACCTCGGAAAGGCAAAGAATGGTGGTGTCATAGACATAGTTTATGCTTTTTCCCTTACCATTAGAAGAAGACTCTCCTTTTTGATAGTTGGGTAATGGATTGGTAAATGTAGTGTGATAATTGTTTCTCTGATGCCCTTCAACAAACACCTTCTTGGCTTTAATCAAGTCTTGTATTAGGTGTTTTACTTGCATACAGTCATTTGTTTTATGTTCTTTATTCTTATGGAAATTACAATAATCTGCATCATTCCACCATGATGGTTTTACCTTTGGCTCCCAATTTTGAGCTTCTGGTAAAGTAATAAGTCTATTTGCAATGAGTTCTCTCATTGTTGTTTCCAATGTTTGTCCTAATGGGGTGAATTTCCATCAATTGGATTGTCTTTGGTATGACTGTCGAGATTCTCCACTGTTGGTGTTATTGTTTTGAATAGTGCTTTGATTATTGTTTTGGTTTTAATTTTGATTTGTTTTGACAGTTGATGCTGTAAAATTGAATACTGGTTTTATATTGCCAGTTGTAGGGTCATTGCTCCTAGTATTTCTATTTTTTTGCCAAAATTTTGGCTTGTCGTTATTTCCATAGTGATTTGCGTTTTGGATGTTTCACTATAGTGCTTAATCACTCCTCATTTGACTAGGGCTTCTTCGATTTTGAGCCCATTCTCAATTAATTTTTTGAATGTTGGGGGACATTGCAATTCTAGTCTATAATTCATCTGATCATTTAAGTTGTCTATAAATAATTCAGTCTTCTCCTCTTCAGGTATAGATCGAGGATATCTAGCCAACAATTTTCTCCATCGTTGTAAGAATGATAAGAATGTCTCACCATTTTTCTATTTCAGATTATATAGATCCTTTATGGTTACGTCATGTGTTATGTTGAAGGAGAATTGAGAAATGAATTTGTTGACCAATTCTTCAAAGGATCTAATCCCTGGTTGTAATTTTGAAAACAACTCCATAAAATGGGCCCCCAAACTCCTAGGAAATAACCTCATGAGGTATGTATCATCTTGTGCAAACTCGAGGCTCATTGTTCTAAATTCTCGTACATGGTCAATTGGGTCTGATTTTCCATTATATTTGTCATATTTAGGAAACTCACAATGCCTTGGAAAGGGTATCATATCCACACATGGATGAAAAGGGTAAGGACAAATGTCCTTTAATAAAAAAAATTTTGTGGTTCTTATTTGCATGTTTTGAATTTGTTGTTGTAGGGTTTGCATTTGAGCTGTCAAAGCAACCACTTGATCTATATCCTGGGTGTGGTTTGGTTCTATTTCATTAGTTCTAGGTGTTTCCTTCAACCGATTGATGTCAAAATCCTTTAGAAGTTTGGCACCTAACTCTGCTAACATTAAGAGGTATTTATCCATGTCTTGTTCTAAGGCCTTTTCCATAAATTTATGAAAATTTGGGTCTTGTTGGGTGTGTTGTATATCCTCTTGTGTTATTTTGTTGTTTTCATGTTGTTGATATTGGAAAAAAGGGTTTTCTTCAGTCATGTTTAGATTTTCAGTTTCTTTTTCTCTGAGTTTTTGTCTTTGCAACCTTGTTAAGATTGACATACAAGTTTTGGTTGTATTTTACTAAACTTAGATCTTCTATGTGGTGTTAGTGTCAATTTGATTTTAAAAAATCCTAATAGAATGATGTATTCTATTGACAAGGCTAAGTTAAAATTCCTGATTACCGAGTTTTGTTTCATGATGGTAGGATGTCAAAATCCTGATGAGGAAACTTGGCTCAATAATCTAGGTTTTTTTTTAATTATTGGACACTTTGTTTTTTGCAACATCTGGTGTTTTGTTTGAAAACAATTTAACTTGTAAGAACCTACTTTGTTTCAGGTTTTTAGGACACTGCCTGATCTGTAAAATCTTTCTGACTGGTAAAATCTTATGTTTCTAATGTGAAATATGTTTGACAGTTGTTTTGGAAGATTTTATGTTTTTCTATTTTGTGGAAGCGCTAATAGAGAGGGCATAAGCCCTAAAATAAAGTACAAATGTGCTAGAATGTCTGATAAAAGGGTTGTAAAATAGTGTAGAAGCACTAAGACATAGCGTAGAAGCGCTAAAAGACCGGCTGGTACCTGACACTGGTACTGTTTGATAATGACAGAGCGCTATAAAATTAATCAAAAGTGCTATGTTTTACTATGGAAGTGCTAAAAGATGGCTTAGAAGCACTAGAATGGTGTTGACACTAATTTTTTTGACACTTTGGTTTGCTATTGACAAAAGCGTTGTAAGATTGCTTAGAAGTGCTAAAACAGAGGGTGGAATCGTTATACTTTTCTTCGTAAGCACTATAACAGAATTTAGATGTGCTGTAGTTTGTCTCAGAAGCGTTATAGTTTATGTTTAATGTCAAGCAAGGGGTGGCAATATGGGTCTCTCAGCTACTATGTCTGCTTTCTCTTCTTCTTCGTCCAAGACTATGGATGTTGTGAGCAATTGATTGGGTGTTTCGTTCTTTTCAAAAATAAATGTTCTCAAACTACTAATAATGTCAGTTTGAGTGCCTTCAATGTGTATGTTATCTGGCTGAAATATTGGTGTGGTTAGCCCTAGTTGTTAAACAGGAGCTATAGGTCGCCAAATGGTCATAAGGTATGTTGTATGATGGTTTCAATACCTTACTGTAATTTTATTCATTACTTATTCCCAAGAAGGAGGTAGTAACATGGGACTCCCTACTGGTATGTTTGTCTTTTCTTCTTCTTCATTCAGAACAATGGATGTTGTAAGAAACTGATGGGGTGTTTTGTTTTCCTCAAAAATAAATGCCCTCAAGCTACTAATAATTTTGGTTTGGCCATTTTCAAGATGTATAAGGCTAGGTTGTATGATAGGTGGTATAAGGCCTGGTTGTTGAATGGGAGTTGTAGGTCACCAAATGGTCATAAGGTGGTAACTCCTTGATTTTGGATGTCAACCTAAGGTTTCCAAAGATTTGTTTATCGTAAAAACTTATCAAGTCTGGTGAAGTATTCTATGGCGGGTTGTGGAATGGAGGATTGATGAATACGTTGAATATGGTTATATTCCTATGAAAGAGTGCTTCTCTAAATATAGGCTTGTGAATTCAAAGGTTCTACAGCATAATCATCAGTGTAAACCCTATCAAAATCATGAAACCTATGGAGGAAAGTTCTATGATGAAGCAAAGTCTTCTTATTTTGATACAAGAAATGTCTTCTTTGTAAAAGATGACTATAACTAAGTGGTGTATTGGGTTTTCTAATTCTCTTGGCAAGAGATTTTTTGAAAAACTTAGTGGTTTTCCAATCTCTAATCATATATTCTCAGTTTTGATTTTGTTTGATTTTTTTGTATTTTTCAGGATGATCTTTTTATCTAAATTTTAATGATTTTGGAATACATAACACTCAAATGAAGACAATTGTTTTTAAGAGTTGTAATCTAAACAGAGTGTATGTTCAAAAGAACCACGCATGGTCCTATTTTCAATGGTTTGATAACAATAAAGCACTTCAGACAGACTCACTCTTAATAGTCAAAAGGTCATTGTTATACTCAATAGCCCACATCTTAAAATTGTGTTGACTCACACAGCCGTGTCACCCCCTAGAGGGCGCCCGTGTTTTTGTCTTTTCTAGGCATGTACTCAAGGTTATATTTTTTGATCCCAGTGCAGGAGCACCTAGTGGAATTCATGCCTCCATGAGGCCATTTTGTAAATATTTGATTTACATGGTATTTTGGTCATGTCATAAGGTCATTTAGAGCATATTTAATATGTTTGATTCATTTAATAGGTTATTAGGTGAGTATGAGTTCATATTGTCAAAACTTGTAAAAATTGTCAAAAGTTGTCAAAATGCAAAATTGCAAAATTGCAAAAATGCAAAAATAAGAAGATGAAGGGTCATATGAGGAAGTTAGAAAGTTGTAGGTGGTTGGTTAGGCTTATAAGTGGTTTAAATACCCTTTTATGGTCGAATTTTAGTGGAGAGGGATGTAAATAATGAAGAACCAATAATGAAGCCCTAATTTTATGCAAAATTTCTATGTTTTTTCTGATAAATCTGAGTTTCAGATCATTGTACGAACTATTATGGCCATATTTTCATGGGAAAGTCATTTTAATGATTAATCTATGAGTCTAAAACATTCTCCTTTTTGTCTCACTCAATTTCATGCAAATTTGAGTAAGTTATGGTGATTTTATTGATTGCAACTTTTCAGATTTCTCTGTTACAGTCGTGTTGCAGCAAATTGTACGACTAGGTACGGCCTCAAAATGAAATAAATATTATATGGTTGGATAGAGGGATGAGTTATCTTTCTTTTGGCATTGGTTTGAGGTTGTTTCATGGAATATTAAGAAAGTTATGCTCATTTTGGTGAAAACAGTCAAGTTCTGATTTACACAGGGCAGCAAGCAATAAAAATTGCATATCTTTCATTTTAACCATTAGAAATTGGTAAAAAATTTCATGAAGGTCTTTTTTAAGGTTTTGAATGATTTCCCATTGGTTTCATTGAATTTTGAGAAGATTTATATTTTTCCTTACTCTGCATCAATCCCTAAGCAAAACGGTCCTTGAAAATTACATGGTGAGTGTCTTGGGACAAATTTTCCCTCCCTTGCCTTGTGAGTATTACAATGTCTGGTTCTGACTCGGCAGATACTATACTAGGTTCTTAGAAAGGGTTTTCATTCGGAGTGATAGTAATAAACTCCTTCAGAAGACCTCCAACCTTTAGAACAAAGGTTTTAGGGATGGTTATCTTGCACACTTCTGAAAAAAGTGGGTTTCCCTAGATTTGCTTTAAATTTTATAGTGGGGTGGAAAAACCTGGCTTTGGTTTGAACCCACTTAGGTCATTCTCGTAGGGTGAGTACTTTTTCCCACTACGAAAGGCCTTCTAAAGGATGTAATAAAACTTGAAGAATGCATAAAAAGGATGAGTCTAGATTTTTGGATCACCCAGTTAAGGGGAGAGCATATGCCTATCAACCATACAAACACATAAATCACTTGTTCAATTTTAGAGCCCAAACAAAATTTTTTTAATCTATGTGAAGATGTTGCTTCACAAAAAGACATGGTGTTCATTTTTAAATCCCAAATTGAAAAACCTGGTGACTACCCTAGATTGATAAATTTTAAAACCAAATGAAAATGTGACTATCCTAGGATTGATTGATTTTTAAACCAACTAAAAAAGTGCATACCCTAGATTGATTCATTTTAATCTGACTAAAGAAATGAAATTTACTGGCCGCGGACGCATCAGATCCAGAAAATGAATTACACAGAAGCGCTATGATAGTGGTCAAAAGTGCTATGACAGTGGTCAAAAGTGTTATAGAAATATCCAAAAGCACTATAGAAATAATCCAAAGTGCTATAGAAATAACTCGAAGCACTATAGGATTTTACAAACGCGCTAAAACAGTTGTTGGATGTGAATTGTCGGCTTGTGTTGGGAGGTAAGATCGAAGCGCTAAAATAATCCTTCAAAGCGCTATACTTTTCTTCGAAAGCGCTAGAACAGAATTCATATGTGCTATAGTTTGTCTCAGAAGTGCTATAAAATCCTTCGATCACGCTAAAACAATTTACGACAGTTTCCTGTACAAAAATTTTCTAGAAAAACTTGTTAAAAACATGGGGTACGACCCCACCGTGGGCGCCAAAATGTAAGTGTGCAAAAAGTAAACTAAATACAATTAAATACACCTCTTAATGAAATATTGTATCAAGATTAAA
The DNA here is from genome assembly GCA_007258455.2 of Sequoia sempervirens. Taxonomy (NCBI): domain Eukaryota; kingdom Viridiplantae; phylum Streptophyta; class Pinopsida; order Cupressales; family Cupressaceae; genus Sequoia; species Sequoia sempervirens. Next base: position 10,654 of record VDFB02203110.1, on the reverse strand, counting down.
CATGAATTAAACTAATTTAAAATAGAGAAAAGTTTGAAAGCATCTCATTGTCTCCTATCTCCAAAGATTTATGAGTCACATAAAGGCTCTCAGATTTGATAAAGTACTGTGACTATTAAAATGCCTATTCAGAGAACAAAATGATGCTAAATGTTGTGATGTGATGATTAAGAATGATTTCTAAGTGATATAAAGCTACCATAAAATATCCTGACATGAAACCTGCTAAATGGAAGCTACAGTAAAAAGTAATGATGTTGTCGTGATTCTAAATCTACTGATGATGTAATGCTATGCTAATATGCTAAATGATAATTGATGCTAATGATAATGCTAATGCTTAAGATGCTTGAGTGCTAAATCTTGCAGAGTAAGTTTGCATAAAACTGGGATTTTCTTAGATCATTTTCATGCTTTAGAAGGTTGTATATATAGATTTCCAACAACAGTTTTGCACAGGGGTAACACAACAAAGGCTAAGATTAAATCTGGAGATTTGAATAGGAAGAGATGAGAAGGTGGAGCGAATCATGGGGGATTATTTCTCCCCATGAAAACACCAGGCAAGATGAGAGGAAAGATTTGAGGAAGATGATTGAGAGGGTTGCCCAGTTTGTCCCAGGCTTTTTCCTGAATGCTATTAAATTAATTAGATTTGAAAAAATCTAATTTTATTGGTGAGTGAATAGAGGGATTTGATTTATGCTTTTATTTAAATATTTTTGATTTATTTAGATTAGCAAAGAGAGATAAATAATTTAATAAAAAAACTATAGAAGTTTTTTATTAAATTAAAATAGAAGGAATATGATAATTAAATTAACAATTTTAGGATATCTTTATTTAATTAAGAAGAAATATGATGAGATAATTAAATAATACCAACTATTGAAGTTGTGTATTTAATTTAATGGATAGAAATGGATAAAGTATAATAATGATAATAATTAAATAAAACAAAGTATTTAATTTTGTTTATTTAATTAAGAGGAAAATAAAGTGATAAAATAGAAGAATTAATAGTGAACTTAATATAAATAAATATTTCTATTTATTTACTAAGTAGATGAATTAAGATTAATTAATCAAATAAGTCATATTTAATTAATTAGATTCTCGGACCATTTTTAGGTTTATACAATTGCTATGTTGTGAGATGGTAGAATATTCACTTAGCATGAAATGTTGGAAATTTTACTGAGTAGAACATGGAGGTTGTTACATCTAGATTGGGAAAAGGATGACTTGTTAGAGGTATCAGACTAGAGCAATACCTCTTCTTATCTTTAGATTAGTTTTGTGTGTTTTTTTGTGTTCCCACGTGCTTGTCTGTTTATATTTGTGCTCTCTCCTAGAGGACACTTGATACCCTTGCAGGTACTTTGATAGAGGAGAGAAAATCTATCATAAAATTCTTCTATATCTTTCATCATTCTTCTATTTGTTGTAAAATTTTATTTTCACACCGGGGATGATGCAAAGCGTTAGGGCATTTAGGCCTCTTCCATGTTGACCTAGATTTTTATGTCTTCATGTGCTCTTCTTCTCATTCCAATCTATTGGGGGGGTGATGCCAGTTCATACAATTTACACTATCTATATATGTGCACATTTATGATTAGTTTTGACCTCAAATAATTGGATCCCCCTGTGCTCTTGATTTATTCATCTTTTCTTTTCTTGATGTTGTGGATTCTATGTGTTATGCCTCATGTGATAACAATCCATGAATACATCTCACTATGTATGTCATGACACAACGTCTTGCTATGTATGTCATGACACAACATCTCGCTCTATCTTTCTTCTTCTTAGAATGACTTGTGCTCCTTTATGTAGCACATATCATTCTAAGGGGGGGCTATCATATCATATTATTTCTTATTATTTTTCAAAAGTGTATCTTGTGATCTTGTTGTCTATCTTGGGGGAAACCTGACTAGACCTATCTTTTATCTTGATCACATCATCTAGCTTGGGGGCAACCTGACTAGACTTGTCTTTTTTGTGACTGTCATGTAATATAGTTTGTAGTAGCCACAAGCTTATTTGCTTTCCATATGGTCTCTAGCATAATACAGCTTGCTAGCCATACCTATCAACATTTCTTTTATCTGATCAAATCTTTATCATGTTCATTTTTCATTTTTTCACCTAACATGTTTATCTACAACTAACATGTTTGTGGTGAGATTATAGTAAACTTTGCAAGATAGAAGACCCATGTCCTCTTGGCTCAAATTTTCAATCACATATATTGGATTGAATACCTATTTCCTCTTCATCTTGGGTATATTCTCTTCAACCTCTTTCTCTACTTTAGCTCACATTTGTTAGAATACATATGCTCACTAAAGTGGGGGAAAAATGTAATGTCAAAAATTGCATCCTATGCAATTTCGCATTCCATAAGCCTCCCCTTTAGATTAATTAAATTTGATAATGTAATATCCTCTTTACCTAATATTTCATTTTGTCCTTAATCTGCTAGTTCTCAAATATTAAAGTGATTTTTTATCACAGACGAGCATGCACCGCGAAAACATCTACGTGTCGCATGAACATCCCAAAAAGATTCTTGACTGCGTAGCCATTTAGATGTTACACTTCCCGCCTACCCATGAAGTGTAACACCTCTACAACTTGCAAGCACACCGAGAAGATCCCTTTGCATGCCTATACCTCTTTCAAACCTCCTATTCTCTCATTCATTCTCTCTATCTCAATCTACCTTGCTCATTCTCTCATTCTTTTGCATCTAAAGCATTCTTTTCACTCTCTTTACCATCTTCTTTGTGTTCTTGCTCTCTACAAAAATGGTTTGGAACTCTTGGCACATCTTGGAAGTTGCATGCTCTTCCTTTTGGCATTCTTGTTTGCTAAAGGAGGGTAATCATAGCTTTATTATTGCATTATCTATTTACTTTGATAGCATATTATTCTAACATGTTTATCTATTTCCTTATCTTGTCTACTATCTTTTTATATATCTCTATCTATTTGGTTGTCCATGGAGGTGGGTACACCTACGCAGGGGTTTGACTAAGGCAAGCCCCTAAAACAACCCCAACCATTTTCTCATTTTTGTGTGTGCAAGTTTTGAGATTGTAGTATTGCAAGAGGCTTTGTTCGAGGACCTCTTGTGAGTGTATCCTTTCTTCTTTTCATTTCCACCATTTCCTTCCCATCTAGATTAGTTTGTGTCTATTTCTATCATTTTATTATTTTAGCATAATCTTGAGACTTTAGTGATCAGGTAGTTAGTAGGTTCATTATGCTTTTTTGAAAAAAACTCAACTTTTATCCATACGAAACTCCAATGCATTGTGAGGACATCCACACACCACGCTGTCGTCTATGGTCAAGAGATTGCTAGTTTGTCTAGAGAACCTCTACAACCTATTATTTCAATCCCTAAAACTCTCTTTTTATTTAAGCATAAAACTCAGTCAAACTCCTTTATCTCCTCATCCCGTCACCTGAGCTTTTATCCCTGAGGTAGTTGAGGATCATTCACCCTTCGAGATCATGTAATTTTGGGGTGTCGAATTTTCTCCTCTACACAAAGATTTGATCTTCAAAATGTTCATTGGGATCACACTTGTAATGTACTAACTATGTACCATATGATTATGGGGTCAATATTGAATTCAAAATGTGGGAAAAGTGCTTGCACTAATTCTAAAAATTAATGCGAAACCAAAGGCTAAGGTATGAAACTAATCCAAGGTATAATTTATTTAAGTGTAATATAAAAAAATGTACACCTTTATAATTTACATGTTATGTTTTGTGGCTCACTTTAGTCTCTGTAACCCCTAGTATGTTCTTACGATCATTTGGCCTTGCCTTAGCCTTTTTTCACCAATGGTGCCAAAATATGTTATGTTTTTTTGTGCATTTTTCCCTTTTTGTATTAACCAATTTCATTGTTATATGTATCTAATGTTGTGCAAAAATGTCAAGTATTCAAATGACCCATTACACTTGGACATCCACATGATGTGAAAAAATCCACTAAAATTTCAATCATACAGTCATTTTATTTTATTCTTGTCATATTTCTTCCATTGAGCATGAATTATAGCTACCTTGGGATGAATCCCAACAACTAGATCAAGTCATATACCTCTAATATGTTCTATTTCATGCTCTCATTTTGGGTCTAACACTCAATCTTTGAATCTCTCAAGCTATCTTCTAGCATTTTTCATCCATCTACAATATTCTTTAGCACTTTTGTTATTCCAACGTAATCTTTGTGAACTCTTGCCACCATTGAGGACAACCATTGTGATTTATAAGTGATGTTGAAGTTTTCATTATATTTTTGTTTATTGTCATTCTTATTATTGTTGTTATTAGCTTCCTTTTTTGTAGACACCTTTTTATGGCACAATGAGGGATTTATCTCCATTTCCTTTTACACTACTTAGACACACTATTTCATCACATCTTGTAGACCTAGGAGTGATATTCATAGATTCTACTTTATTGCTCTTATTCCTAAAAATACTTAGGCTAGATGCACACACATATTTTAATTTTATCATGTTTCATTGATTGCCTATGGAAAAAAGGGTAAACAGGGGCTTGATTATTCATTGGAATCTCCCAAGTAATCCAAACCTTCTCTTTTATTCAAGAATCAAGTTTATAAGTTATACAAATTCACAAAGGTTTATTTGTGATCTTCCCTTCTATTTATTTTATTGTTTTATTTTATTGAGTTAGTTGAGATTAATTTTCAATATTTCTATATTATTTGGTATCGTTATTTTTGTTTTTGTAATTTTATTTTGTCTCTTATTGTATAGAGAAGTTGAAATATAGATAAACAATTAAGTTTTGCAGCTATTTGGGATGACAATGCATAAATGGGATGATAATGCATGAGCAAGATAATAATGCAAAATGTGGAAATCCAAGCATCATGGATGCATCTTGGAAAGTGAGCACCCTACTTCATATATGAGTTCCTTCTTTCTTATTATTCCCACTTCTAAACTCAATTAGTCATTTCAACATCTATATTTTTGGTAAGTGACAAAATTTCAACCCAAACCATTATTTTGGCTTCTTAAAACACATTATTTCATAAGTTAAAACATTTAAGAATATTTCTAGTTATTTTTTGTTCTTTCTATTTCATAATAGATTTTTTTTTTTTCTAAAAACAAGTTATATTCTAGTCTAAAACAAAATCTTGAGACATGAACAAAACATATTATAAAAATTCTTACATTTTAGTTTTACATTAATGTGCTAAGGAATAACTTGGCCAATATTTTTACATCATGTGTATGAGTTAAGTATATAGTAAATAAGTGTCACATATGGCACAAGGGATCATCTCTACCATTATACACTATAGTGTTCCAAGGTCTATATGAGAAGTATAGACTAGGATGCTAAAAGAGAGTGGATGGTATGATAATAATGGGGGATAGTTGTGGGAGTGAGTTAATTTATCCACTCATATTTATGTCTCCTTTGTTTTGTGATCCACATAATATATGCCTTGATAAGATGAAGGTAAAGCAGAGGTAATATGTTGAGATGAGATGTAGTGATGGATGGATGAGGGTATGAAGGTGAGACATAAGAATGAAGCCTATTAGAAACCACGAGAGGAGCATGAAACATGTGAGGAGGAACAAAGGAAATATGGTTTATGCGAAGAGTTATCTTACATGTAAGAGTCACTAAATAAGCAATAATGGTCAAATGATTACATTGGATTTAATCAGAAGTGATATTAATTAGGAAATAGTTTGTGATGGCCTCTTCCTTAATGTATTTAGTATATCTAACATCCTCATCTAAAGAAATACATTAACAGAGGGTTACGAGAAAGGTATGGTAGGATATGTATTAAGAATCGAGTGAGGATTGTAGGGAGGATATACAACATAAGTAACATGAACCTCATATTGATTGTGGTAAGACTCACTAAATGTATTAAAACATAAGTTATTTAAAGTACGAGATGAAACTTTTGGAGAGAAGGTAGCACGGGGAGTGGAAGGGAATGAAGTGTCATGATTATTCCTAAATAAATTTATCACAAACCTATAGTTTCAAAGAGATAATGTAACTATAATTCACTATGTTCTAATTTTCTTTAATTATAATTTTTTAACCTTAGTTAATGATGTATACATTGTCTTTAGCTAAGTTAAACTTAGCTTGCATAATTGTTAGATGATATTACGACTACAAAATGTGTGAGGCCCACTCTTTTCCATCTTCCTCACATTTTATTTTGATATAAATGTTTTCTTATGACACTCATGGGTAGATTATTTTACTTGTGAAGATTATAGACTACGAGCACATTAATATTATGTTTAGAATAGTAAATTATTATATGTTTGATGATGACTTGGGTAATTTATGATTTTAGACATGTTCATATTTATAAATTAGAGTTTATAAATTATAATTAATTTATCAGTATGGATTGATTTTAGAATGAATATAATTATGTATTATAAATCTAAATTGTATTTGGTCAACTTTTATTTGTTTATGTTATTTTATATTAATATGATGAGTCAAATGTGTTATTTATTTTCATTTAATTATTGGTAATATTGTTGATTATGAAATATTTATGATGCGTATATTAATTTAATTATGAATCTTGCTTCAATTGTTGGGTAAGTGCATGGAAATGGGGACCAAAATGGGGTCAAAAGTGACCACCTTTTTTTCTTCTAAAATAAAAAAAATGATCTTGGATGAGAAATAAAAGATAGTTAAGCTCAAAATTTGAAGATGTGACAAGAACAAGAGTCGTAGTGCTTTGAATCCACTTTCTAAACCACTAATCTATTATAAAAATGGTGGAGATTAAGGGGTTCAAATAGGAGGAGCACAAAAAATGCTTATGCTTTTTGTCAAAAAATATAATATAGCCTTTGGTGTGCTCTCCCTAAAATGTTATTTTTTTTAGTATTTCAAAAATTGCTTCAATGAAAAATTAGTAGCCTTGAATAGCAGAAAAATGTCTTAGTGCAGTGTCATTTTCCATGTCTTGGTCTTCACCTCCGTAATTAAATAATTTTAATTATTTAATTATGGCCTTTGTTCACGTTCCTCTATTAATTAAATAATTAATTTGTTTCTTGGTCTTTATTCCCCTTTGATCAATTAAATAAATTAATTATTTATCTAATTATGTCACTAATACTCTTTCCTTCTACAATTAAAAAAACTATTATTTATTTAATTATTTGCCTTTCATTATTCGCCTATAGTTAAATAATTATTCTTAATTAGTTATCTATTTATTTATCCTTTCTTTCTTCTAAAGTTAAATAATTATTAAAATTGTTTAACTCTCCTTTACCACCCTTCCTCTATTAAATAATTAATTTGACTTAATTATTTTATTTCTCTTTCTTCATTTGCCTCTATATTTAATTTAAATAGTTGCATAATAACTTTTAAATCAAATATTCATTTTCCCTTCCTTCCTAAAGGAAATGTTCAAAACATACTATTGTCTCCACATTCTTACCAAATTTTAAAAATACTTGGCCAAAGATGCCTCTTATGAATTTAATAATTTATTTTAACTCCTCCACTACCTTCTCCTCTCCACTTTCTTCAAATGGTCAATTGATCTCAATTCTACTCTTTTCCTTTGATCTTGACCATCCATTCCTAGCCGTCCCTAGTGCACTACTTTGCGGTGCATGAATCCTCCACCGTTGATCTTGGCATCTTTCTAGAAGATCGATCTCGACCATCCATTCAAATAAATCTTCTATAAAAGAAGGCTTTCTCCATCATTTTTGCTTTACAACCACATTCTCCAATATTTGTGCTACTTTATCACTGTCGCTTGCAAGTGTTTGACTACTTTGAAGCTGAGGGAAAGTTTACAAAAGCAAAGTTGAAGAGAGGCACGAAATATGAATCAAGTTTGATGAGGGAGTTGCTATTTCATTTGATGTTCATTTGATTTCTTCCTTTTCATTTGTGATTGCTTGCTTTAGATTTGGGATTTTAGCTTTGATCTTTAGGAGGGTGGTTGCTGCTTGATCTTAGCTATTTTGATTTTTTGATTTCCCAGTCTAACAATAACATCATGTAGTTTATTCCTATTTTTTTTCTAATTTTTTAATGAGTATTCCTAAGAGTGCTAGCTTACATGTGTATGCTCTCTTCTTGCACTTCATGCAAACCTAGAGATCAAAAATGTCTAGCACATCCTTCTCTTTAGAAGGGATTCTTGCCCTCAAGGGACAATCTCAACCATGTGAACTAGTGGGGTATATAAAAGAGGAGAACAAAAGTTGTACCTCAATAATATAGTCACATAATGTTTATCAAAGCTTTGATACTCAGGTGATATTGAGCTAAGAGTGCAAGGTTGGTATGAATGACTTAGTTGATGTTCCTGACCCACACTTGAGATGGGCTAGTGTTCACAAATGTGCCTCATGTACCCTCCAAGTATATAGAGGACACACTAGATCACCTATTTTATCCTAGATTATAAAGAACATTCAACTGTTAGCCAGTGTGGTGTAGGGGATATGTATCATACCCCAAAGTTACTCATAATGTACTTTTTTGCACTAAGATAGAGCTTACCAAGGTAACACCTTTTGGCCACTATCAGTAAGAGATCCTTCATCCTTTAGAGTCATGTTCTCTAGCTATCTAGGCGCAGGTAGATAGTATTAGTGCTTGTGTTATGAGCCTACATTGGTTGTCAATCCTACTTGACTAATCTAGGTTTGTGTCATTTGGCATGTCTTCTCATGATTACTTGTGCATATATTTATTTCATCTTGTCAGTGTCTATTTGTATCGTTGTGATTGCAATATTGAGTCCTTTTGTTATCCATGTCTAGTCATCAACCTTGGGTGAATCTGTCCTGTACTTAAATGAATCCACTCTCTAATTGGGTGAATTTTCCTATGTGATAAATCCCTTGCCCAATCAAAGTTCCCCTTGGGTGAATCCACTCACTCTTGAGGGAATCTGCCTCAGTATTAATGTTAAACCCATCATCAATCTTAGATAGGTGAATTTGAGTCTTATGGGGTGAACCCACTCTTTTGTTGGTTGATTTCAATCTGTGACTTGTGTGGGTGAATCCATTTTTCTTTGGAAAAACATATTCTCCATACAAATTCTAGAGAGAAAATTCTTTCAATTATAGATTGCCAGTGTTCTTCTAAGTCGAACATCGCAATCAAATTATTTTTTCGCTTCATATCCAATCTATACCAATCACTTTCATCTCATCACCCAATCAAAATCTCATCCTCTTAGTACAAGGACATCCCTAAACATGTCCTATCATCACCCAAATCATCCTAATAAAAAATATAGCCTATAATCACTTGTTTAAGAACCTAAATCCTAAATCCAACCATCATTGTAACACTTTCTTAGGAACTTTACTTATCCTAAGTTAGTCATCCCTTGTTCAAGTTATTTCAACTCTAGCAAGAGATATAGTTTACTTTGAAATCCCTCTTTCTTGAGAACTTAGCCTCTCTCAAGTATAAATACAACCATTGAAATCAACATAGGTTCTCAATCATAGTTTTATTGATAAATTAAACATCTAATCATACCTATTTAGTCTTGTCATTGGGATTAGATTAATCAAACTTCATCCAATCAATCACTTGATCTTTCATGCTCATCACCACAAGTTTGCAACTTAAAAAACTCATGGAGCAACAACAACAACCCTTACAATACACTATTAGTTTACTTCGAAACAAAGAGCCCCAACATCCCAACATGCAAGTGGAATCATCGAATCCTACTCATCCCCATGATCTAGTCTCCATTGAGGATGATATGGTCTCCCAACCCAAGCTTTCTCCTAGAATTCAAGAGTTATTCAACAATCCAACCAATTTGGATATAATAGGCTACCTCGTAGACACATGCAAGGAGATAATCTTAGCTAATCTTCTAATGTGTAATGTTAAATTTGCTTAAGGATTTGACATATCACAATACTTAGACACTACAAACCTACTACACCTCAGGCTCCTCTTGAGAATCCATGGGGTCATATAATTGAGTTTGTAAATGATGTAGTGATTCATGTCCCTCCCTCTCCTATCCAAATTTATACATTGGTACTTATTCCTATTCATGGATATTACCTTACATCCTCTTTTTAGGTTCTTAGTTCAATCTTGTAAAACATCTAACCATCTGTTTCCCAAATATTGGTCCATATTGCCCCTCAAGGTAATGTATCGGTTCCCACACTTTATCTTCAACACCTGATCATGTCCCTCTCATCTTGGTTCAACCACATTCAACCCAATATATTTATCATACTTCCCACACCTCCTTATCATCTATCTTAGCATCCCCAAAAATTCATCATATTTCAATCCTCAAAATTAATCACATCCTTCTCAACCTTCATAATAATCATATCTCAATCTTCCTCAAAATCAATCACATCCTTCTCCCCCTCAACAACAATCATATCTCAATACCCCTCAAACTCAACCTCATCCTTCTCCACCTCATCACAATCAATACATCAATCCTCCAAGCTCAAATCCAGTGGTTCCTCCATCATAACCGGTTCTTAACCAAGAAATGGAAGACATGAAATCTTCTCTTAAAGACTTGAAAGTTGGAAACACCAAGAAA
>VDFB02203109.1:0-24432 GCA_007258455.2 Sequoia sempervirens | reverse complement strand
AAGCAACTTCCTCAACCGGGAGCACTTCAACCAACACAAAAGAGTCCACAACTTTCTCAACAACATACTACATAGAATACTCGGAGAGAGCATAAAACATACTATAGACCTTCAACAACATCTCTCCACTATCAGCAACACTTATAATCCTCATCTTAATATATCATTATGAGATCAACTCTACTGACATCAACTATACTCAATACTTCTTTGATTATCATCAGACAAGGCATGACATCCAACCATGAACTTCAACAACAACACCATATATCAATGTTGGCTCAAATTGAATGTTGTCAACAATGAAAATCAATGCCAACAATCTTCCTCACTTCTCAAGTGTAGACAATAATGACAACCACAAATAATTCATCAAGTGTTATCATCAAGCCATTGACAATAAGCTCATCAACCACTGCTAAAGATATAACAATCTTCATCAAGTATTGACACCAAAGACAACCAAGGGTGGTGTTGACATCAATGAAAAAATTTAACAATCTCAGAAATTATTTGAAATTTGACAACAAGCTGACGATTCACATGTGAGCACACATTAGGAAGAACAAGAAAATGAAAAGTGGAAACAAAAGTGGCAAAGTGCAAGAGGTGTAGGCTTGGAATAGGATCTCACACATGTGTGAGAATCCAATAGAAATGGAGGTCAAAGGATGACTTGGAGAGGGAAATTGACATGTACATGCTAGCCTTTAAGAGGGTTTAGTGGACACATGTCACATGATTACAAGTTTGGGGAAGTGGGATGAATTACAAATTAGAAGAAATGTTAATGAGGATGAGGAGGTGGATTAAATTAACTAATCAAGGATTAATTAACTTAATTAGGATTAGAGGACTTAGCTAAATAAAGACTAAGGTTGAATTCAAATAAGTTAATTAATTAACCTTTGAGGAATCAAACATTAATTAAATGCGATGGTGGAGGGGAATTCATAATTAATTAAATATTTAATTTAATTAATTACAAATTAAGACTTAACTAATTATGGAATGATGATTCAATTTAGGGTGTCTACACATATAATAAGGGAAAATATTATAAAAAGACAGAGGGTGGAAATTTTATTAGTTTTGATGGAGGAAAAGGATTAAAAAAATGGTCCTTTTGGAGCCTTATGTGCAACTTGGAGCCTTGTGCATTTGGATTCTTATGAATTTGGATCCTTGTGCAATTTTAAATTTATTTATTTTAAACAAAGTGATGAAAGAATGTGTAAATGATTAATTAGTTGAATATACCTATTTTGATTATTTAGCTAATGATTAGGGGATTCTAGATAAATTTATGCATTTACTTAATCTATGAAAGAATTAGGAGGGGGTGATTGATTTAATTATATTAATATTATTTATTCAACCCACATGGGAAATTTAGTAGAAGGGATTACTTGGTTAAATTAAATAATTAAATGAGAATAATTGATTTAACTTTTGTTATAAGAAAATTTATATTTATCAAATAAATAATCAAGATTTATTAAAATAACATTATAAGTAGATATGTGGGATGGATAGATAGTGTGATGCCAATAGAAATACATGAATGCATTTTAATTTTTAACATTTTTCCCCTCTTTGAGATGGCATTACATAACATGGTTCCAAAGAAAAATAAAATATAACAATTTTTAGAAGGGATGATCTAGTCATTGGGAGGAGAAATGATGAATAGGTATGAGGTAGGGATGTCCCCTAAAGAGGAAGTATGGTTATGAATCTTAGAATATATCTTGATTGGAGAAAAAATTTCTTAGGAGGTGAAAATTAGGACTCAGAGAGAAACATTAGATTGAAAAATTTACAGTTTTGGAGTAAAAACCTATAAATAGGAGGTTGGGGGTAAAAGGTTTACTTTTACCTTGGTAGAGAGGATTAAGAAAGATTTGGATTTTAGAGAGAAGAGCTAAGTAGAGTAGAGTATGTTCTAATTTATTATCATCACAATGAGTTGGTTTGAAAGTACAAGCAATGGGTGGTGGGATAGTCTCAAGTGAGTTAATCATTAGTGTATTATTGGTAGATATTTAGGTTAGTTTTGAAGGGGTTTAGTGAATTAATGTGCATGAACCAAGGCTAAATCAACATACAAACATGTGTAAGAACATGTGGCACATGTATAGTTTTGGTATAGGTAAGAAGAATTGGTAGCACATCACCAAACATGGTGTAGGTGGGAGGAAAAGTGACACAGGTGCACGCACTAGGAGTAAAAATGGTTTGTATTGATAGGATTAGTGCAAAGATTTAGCGAATATGATTAGGGTTTTGTGGAGGTTGTGGGGTTGTGCTACATGGCACAAATGTTAGAGATTAGGCTAGATAGGGTGCTATTAACAATGCTAGTTTATCAATGGAAATTATAGATGTTAATAGTTTAGCTCCTGATAGGGGAGACAATAGAAACCTTAGAGGACATGTGGAGGATTCTACATTTCCTAATTTATAGGGAGTATTTGTATTACTTGGTGAAAAATGTCGAAGGATCACTATGGAGGTTGGTGGTGAGAGCTTGGTCATACCCATGCATGGGATGGATTTATATTGATACATACGTGGGTGAGTACATTGAGTACCCTTGATATTGATGGGGGTTATCAATGTCAAGTTGCTAGCTAACAAGACTGATAGATTATTCATAGTGGGATTTATATACATGTGATAGTAGACATGGTGGAGATGGGTTTATTATTGGCACGATCTATCCATGTGTGTTGGTCCACTTATATAGGAATCTAAACTTGATAGTGTATTACGAGTAGAGAATTAGGTATTTAACATTGCTATAGATATGCAATTGAGAGAATATTTCAATCACTTAGCCTAAGTAGGTGTGAACAATGTGGGTAAAAATAAGCCAATAGTGTGTGAGTGGAGGATATTGTGGGTTAGGTGATGGATACACCTAGGGGAGATTGGTTATTATAGGAAGGTTGTGGATAATATTATGGTAGCATATATTATATGGAGGCCATATAGGGTTGTGTATGCTTGGGGAGAAGAGGATATGTTTTACTTCATTTTCATGTAGATGCCTTGCTATATCATCATGTGTGGGATTACATTATTAAGTAGTAAAAAATTGATAGGGTGAGAAAGATTAGGTGTTAGGGGCCATAAGTGGATGGGAAGGAGGTGATTGATATTTATTTTGTTGTACCTTTGGTGTAGTGGGATGTGTTGATGAGTGTTTTTTCATGCACAACTTAGATAGAATACTATGTATCCTATCTCTCTTGAATGGAAATAATATCCCAATAAATCAAAAAATGACTACTTCAATGCTTTGGTTGCTAGGCCTTGACTATGAAAAATAACTTAGTGTCCAATGTGCATTTGTTCTTTTATGAGGGGCCTTAATTTTTATTAACTATAAACCTAACGAGGGTTTGGAATGATTTGCATAAAGTGTGAAAACCCTAAGTATATATCTATAGATATTAGATCTGAGAATAACTTTTAAAATCTATCTTGACAACAAAATGATGTTTTTGATTATTGAAAAATAGGTTTTGCGGGGACCAAAAACCCCTTACAAACAGGTTTTGAGGGGAATAGAAACCGCATACAAATAGAGAAAGCTAAAAAAGATAGGAAACATAGACAATCAACAACCCAACATCAACAGTCTACCAAGGGATATTCAAGACAAACCAGACTACAAGAAAACAACTTAGAAGGGACAAAAACCCTTTAAAGCCAAAAACATCAAATGGGATTTAACCCTAGATCAATGATAAACTGCTTGAATCCGCCAGGCACCAAACAACCATGATTATCCAGGAACCATGAACTAGAGAGAGGTTTTGAAGGGACCATAAACCCTTTACAATTAGGTTTTGGCGGGGACCTTAAACCCAAAACAACATTTCTGCAGCTCCATCCAAATTGAAACACCATCCCACAAACCACCTCCATAGAATAGGCCCCCCTCTATAGGGGAGGAAGATGTGAGAGCTCCAACCACCAAAGCAGCCCCACTCTAGCGTAAACCGACTCCACCTCAAAAGGAGATGGCACCACCTCAACAGGAACATGCAACAGAGACGAGGACATTCAACTGGACCAACAACATACAACTCCACCTCAATAGGAGCAGGCTCTACCTCAACAAGAGAAAACTTCACCTCAAGAGAAGCCACCACCTGAAGAGTCCAGCCAAAAGAAACCACTCCGGTAGAAAAGGCGCTCACAACAACCTTAGGTGACATAAGAGACAAAACCCAGAAATCAAACTTATAGTTAGCCCACCACAAATACACCAGAGCCAACAAACAAATCAGCTCCCAAGGTCTTAGCCAAACCCAAAGAAAAGGAAATCCCCCTCCAAGCCAATCCGAGAGGGAGATCACAGAAGCACCATTCAAGATCCAAGAAGAGTTCACCCCAAGCTAGATGAACACCAAAAAATGTTGGGTCTAAAAGCAAAACAATAAGAGCCACCTAGTAGACCAAGAGTACTCAAGCCAATCATCAATAAAGGGCCCAGAGCCCAACCAAAAGAACACAACTACTAACAACAGCCATAGACCAGGGACCAACGTCCACAAACCACCCACAACCAAAGAGAGCAGCAACCCGCAGAATCCAGAAGGGAAGACCCGAGCCACCCATAGCCAAGAGAACACCAAGGAGCAAGGAGGACTCAAGATGAGAGGAGCCATCGAATGGACCAACAATAAGAGAGCACAAGCCACCCTAACACGCTAGTCAGGGCCAGAAATAGGCCAATCCAAAAAAAGAGAGCAACCACTGGAGCCACCAGGCCAATAGAGGAACTCACCAGCTGTAGCAACAATGAAAACCCCAACTATGCCACAACAAAGAGCAAGCAAGAAAAATGAGACACCTCAAAAATTGAGGCATCCCACACCAAAAGAAAGGAAGGAAGAAGAACCTCCCAAGCGGAGCCAAACTCCCCAACAGAGAGCCACCAAGTAGGAAGTGACCAAAAGAGAAGGGGGACTGAATAGAGGAAAGGAGAACTGTAAGCCAACACAAGAAGCACCCAAGCTCTCCTACTACACCGAATAGGAGCAGAGATAGGCCCCTTCAACCACTGATCCTCCACAGAAAAACCAACGCAAACCATCATCCACTGCAAGGAAAGCAACAAGGAAAAAAGCCACCAAACCTGCCAGGAACTGCAACACCAAGACATCCCACAAACACCAGCAGAGCAAAGCCCAAAAAAGAAGAAATAGAGCAAAAAGAAAGCCCTAAAAGAGGAGCGCCAACAAATCCAAGCCCAAGCCATAGAGGGAAAAGCCAGAGAATAATCACCACAAAAAGGCACCACAACCACAACCACAAATAGCATAGCCACAGCCGCAGGGAGAGGAGGCAAAGATGCCTCTAGAAAACATGCCACGACTTCACCATCTTCGTCCTCTCCATCATTCAACCCCTCCTCTAGCATCGACGCACCTGCAACACAGTTCAAACTCGCTCCTCCAGAACTCTCGCCCATCCGTCCCTTCAAATTTTTAAAAGTGATGTCCTATTGCCACTGTTAATACCATGGAAAAAGGTCTATTACTGTAGTCCATGAACTATCTTCTTCAAAATGAATGATGTTGTTACTAAACTAATTTATTATTTTAAATAAAATTCAAAAGAAAATGTGAGAAATAAGGGTAATAAATTCCTATGGACAACTATAATAATGATTTAGTGCTATAGATAGATAGATCCCTCAAATAAACCGATTCCTTCTTAATTAAGAAAACCTACAATGTTATAGAAGCAATACAATCTTCAAGGGACATAAAATATTTTTAAACTATAAACATTCATTCAAATACCCAAATCTAGCATAACTTAAGCAAATATTCACAATTGAACTAAATGCAAAACATATTCAGACTAACCATGCAAAGAAACTCATAAACAACAAGAAACAAATGGTATGAACTAGATATCTATCAAATATCCAAACACATCATCATCATTATAATTTAATTTTATCTAACATTTGAAAAGGAAACATAAGAAACTATTGAAATAATTTACAAAAGGCCAAATCAATTTTTCTGCTTGTATTAATTTCAAAATAGTTTTGAGTTCAACAATTCTTGATCTCTCTAACACCTAAAAACTACAAATGTCTAATACTTCTAATCACTTTTATCTCTATTTCTACTACTACTACTAAACTATACAAGGAAAAATGAATGCTTCTTATAGGGAAGACAAGGAAACTTAGTATACAACATGAAGGGTGAAAAATCATCCATCACCAAGGGCTAATATTACATTTGCATTTAATAATTGGAAACAACATGTAATACTCATCATCCATTTTCAACTGAATTCAGTTACACACTTGACTTACCAGTTGTATAAAAGAAACCTTTAAAGGTTGAATTTTCAAATACTTCTAGCATTAAATTTTAGAACATCATTTAGTATTATTTGTTCATCTTTATCCATTTTCAATTACAACTTTCTATCTTGATAGTTGTCCTTGTAGAAAAAGAGAAAATCCAACTCTTTTGTTGACCATTCAAAGATAAGATAACTTCAAAATAACTAGCATTAGAAAGTACATCTCTAGAATGAAATTATAGAATATCATTTAATAATACTTATCCAACTTTAGTTACATCCTTTTGTCCTAGGAAAAGATAAAACAACACCTTCTTGGGCTCCTTAGAAAAATAAAACATCTAGTAACTAGTTGGGACAACAATTGTAGATTTGGACATAATTTTCAATGTGGCACATAAACTTGATCATCCCCTTGTGTGAATCTAGTAAATTCTGTTTAGCATTCATGACAAGGTTTAGTGTTTACTCGACTAATATATGATACGCCTATCAGATGAAAACGTAAGAGCAAGATGGTTTAAAACGTAAGAGGAAAATGGTTTAAAATGTAAGAGGAAAATGGTTTAAAATGTAAGAACAAGGTGGTTGAATAAGCTTGTGTATCTACTTACAATTGAAGTGCAAATAGAATGCTTTGTTTGCACGCTATGTGGAACATTTAAAGATGTTAAAATACTCACTCCTCAAAACTTGTAAGTCATGTTCTTCCTACGAAGCTGGGTCATACAACAATGCAATGGGATCCCAATTATGATCGTGGGAATGTGGAGGAGTAGAGGATATGATAGAGATTTAAGTGAGCAGAGATCTCACAGGGCTTCAGTAGCGAATGAAAGAGCGATTAGATGCATCTGCATTATAATGGATATCCTGCAATCGACAAAATCTTGCAAATGGTTGGAGCTTGATAAGAAACATAAGGAGTTTGGAGAGCTATTTTTCCAAACTAGAGCTTTGGACATTGACATATATTACTGAGTTTTCTTCCCGGAAAACCCTGCACCGATTAATCTCAAGATGTCCCTTTATTGTAGGTTTGTAATTCTTATACCACATTACTTATTTTTGTGGCCAACTTCAATTTTAACTCTCCCTTTTAGGGTTGCGAAGGAGCCTTTGACCGGTACCCACTAATGAAAGGTGGGTAATACGTTGTAACTTGACCATTTAAAGCCCATTTAATTAATAAATACCACAAAATAAAAAGTAAAGTGCCCAGGACCATGGAATATTCAGATGGAGCAAGAGCTCAAACAAGGAAAACAAAAAGCTATTTTGGTCCAAATACTTAACACACACCAATTTATGTTTATTCATGTATAAGATAACGTAAAGGAGCAATTAGCAGCCTATCATGGTTTGTAGTTAGCTCAAACTAGAGGGTATGATAGGGTGTGGCTTGAGGGTGATTCCCTCAACATCATTAATAATCTTAGGAAGTTTTCTCATCCTTCGTGGACGGTGGAGGCTATCATTAATGATGCCTTAAATATTTTGGACTCCTTCGATCAATGTTACATCTCACATGTGTATAGAGAGAGGAATAAGCTGGCTGATTTTTTCGCCAATTATGAGGTGAATGATTCTTTGGAATGGGGAGAACACGACTTTCTTCCCCTAGAGGCTCACTCAATAATTCATTATGAATCTCAAAGGTGCTGAGAGGAGTGATCTTTTAATGATGTGTTGTCACATGCTCCTGACATGGCAGCTAATTTTGAGGTGTAATTCGCTTGGAGGAAAGGCCAGGTGGTGTTTTGATGGTCTGGTGGCTCAAATGACTAGGCTTTCTTTTCTCATTATTCCTCTCTTCCATCTTGTCCAATCCACATAGATTGTGGGTATTTGTAGAGCCTTTGTTTTCTCAAGGTTTCCTTTTTTTCTTTGCAAGTTCTCTAAGTATCTTCAGCTCCTCTACAAATTCTTCCTTCTATTGGGGTGCTTGCTTGCTGTTACTATGGGGGGAGCCGAAATAGAATTGAGCCCAAATCTTGTAACACTATGAAGGCTAACAAGAAGGTTTGGGAATTGTTGGAGACCGGGGGGTGACCTTGTATATTGGGTTCGACGTGAAGACCTCGCAGGAATTTCTTGTCTTGGCATAATCGCGTGCTAGAAATTGGGGGAAAAGAGTTTAATATCACTGAGGATCTTATTGCCGAAATCATAGGCTTATTGACTGAAGGGAAAAAATTCTATAGAGATAAGTGTAGCTTAGGAAAATTCAAAGTTAGAAAACATTAATCAATAAAATCAAACCCAAAAGGCCCTAAGCAACAATGAAGCACAATCCTATTAAGAAAACTCAAAATAACGTAACAAAGTTACCTAAGTCTTCACACCATAGTTGAATCACCTTCATTGCTCTCCTCCATTTTGCTATAAAGTAATGAATGCCCTCAAATTTGTAACCTACAATGAAATCCTAAAGTAAATGATAACAAAATATCAAAGAAACTAATTGTCTCAACAACATGATAGCCTATTCAAGATTTTCTCATATGATCAAAATGATAGATAGCAGTGCTATTTATAGAGAGCCATTTGGAAAATGGATGATCGAGATTGAAAAGACATTAATTTGATCAATAGCCAAAATTAGATGAGACAAGATGAGATAAGATCAAAAGTGAAAGAGTAAGAGGAAATTAACTGATTTTTCAACAAAATCAGTTAGTTCAAAAAGGAAATTGCATTTTGAAATAATGGAAACATTATTTCATTGGAAGAGGAAAAGGCAAGTTAATTTTTTTATTTAAATAGAAATTTAATTCAAAAAGTGAGAGAAAAATAAGTTATTTAATTAAAAAGAATTTAATTTATTTGTGTCATAAAAAGTTAAAGTGAATAGTTAAGTAATTATTATAATTATTCAATTATAGTAGAAAATGGTAATAATTAAATAAATAAAGTTTATTTAATTATAGAGGAAAGAGGACATTAGTGTCATGATTAAATAAACATAATTTATTTAATTAATCAAGATTAATGAAGAAATGAATTAAATGAATTAATTAAATAATTAAGAATTATTTAATTAATAGTAGAAATATGACTCTAGACAATGGAAAAAATGGTGTTAGCAAGCCTAGGCCATTTTTTAGTGTCTACAATAAGAATGAGTCTGGTTTGGCAATGGATGTTTTCTTCAAAGATGACGAGTAGAGGAAATTGGAAAGGGAAAAATGTGGTGGCTATTTTCATTCTTCACTCAAGGCAATTTGGAGAGATATTCTTGAGGAGATCATGAGGTATTTTACCCTCGATGGTTGCTTTTCTATGATTTTTGGGCATCATTTTGTATTGCTTAACCACTTTAGGCATAAGAAGAAGGTGTTGCTCCCTTTCTATTTATTGGTCTCTCTAGAAAATGGTATAAGGGATCATAGACGCAATCTCAAAAACCCTATCCTCCATTAAGGTTTAATTTTGTTGATTTATGAGTATGTTAAGGCTTTTACTCTCCTTGCTTAACCCAATATTTCCAATGTTGGGAGAAATAAGAAGAATCTTGAGTATGTGATGGGGTTAGAGGATGATTATGAGGATGAAGATTATTTCCCCGGGTTTGATGCATCCTTGGAGGGTGATTTGGAATCTCTTTCCATCTTTGAAGGTAAGAAAAGAAAAAAGAATCAACCCCCTATTTCCTCTAGGGACGATGAGTATGTTACAGGTGATGAGGAAGAGATTGTGTGGTCCTTCTAGAAGTCTAAACCCGTGAAGGGGTCAGGTGGTAAAATGCTGAAGGTTGAAGGTAAGAAAAGAAAAAAGAATCAAACATCAGTGTCCTCTAGGGCAGATGAGTATGAAACGAGAGATGAGGGTGAGGTGGGTTGGTCAGGACTGCCAGAAGTCTAAACCTATGAAAGGGTTGGGCAACAAAAAGATGAAGGGGACTGCATTGGATAATTTGAGCAAGGAGGATCAGGTTAACAAGGGTTAGTTGGGGATCTCCCCTATTTCCAATGTGTAGAATAAAGAGGGGTTGAAGAGGAGAAAGTCTCCTATGAATTTGGGAAGGGATGAGCTGTCGGTTAATGTTGACAATTTGTTGGATGTTGAGAACCAATTGTTGGAGCAGAACTTGGAAAAAGGTGTTGTAGTCTTTGCTAAAAAAGGGAAGGAGACTATGAAGAATGCTTCTACTAGTAGAGACTCCCAAGAAGATTATGCTGTGAACAAGGATGGTTTTAACTTTAGAAGGGAGATTATGCTTAATTATCTTGGTCTGGTGAAAGAGAGTTCTCTTTCTTTGTTCAAGCTTTTCAAGTGGGTGTTCCATGAGATGAACTCCACTAATGTTCGGGTTAGAGCTATAAGTAATAACGCTGAAGATCCATCTTATCCTAAGGGGTATAATATGCAGGATCAAGTCAATAAGGTGCAATTTGAGGTCAATTAGTTATTTGACACTCTCAAAGTGGTAGTTGATGAAATGCTCAATATGAAGAATTCCTACGAACAAAAGTTTGCTACCCTTGATGATAAATTGGAGAAGGTTTTGGAGGTCAATAAACATACTATGTGCAATGCGGTTGAGGGTTTGTGTTTGCTGAATAAGAAGGCTAGGAAGTGGTTGGGGGACAGTTCTAGTGTGAAAGACATGGTGGCTGATGGTGGTGTGCAACAAAAGATGACTAGTGATATAGGGCCTTTTGCTAGAACCCCTAACAAGACCAAACTTAATGCAAAGGTTGGTATTCTTTTTGATGAAGTGGTGGAAGTCATGAATGTCCATCATAAAATAATTGTTAGTGATCTTGAGGTGGCAGACATTCTTAAAAATCTCTAGTTTGTTTCTATCTTTTGTGCCTTTTTCTGGCTATCTTTGTGTTGGTTTTTGGCTATTTTTTGGCTGCTTGTTTTGTATTTGATTATATGATGAAGCAACAATTTATCTTGTAAAGAGTTTTGGGGCCCTTTGAAAACCTATTTTTCCTATAATCGAAAACATAAAGGAGCAAATGTGACTTGTGTTAATTTTCAAAATTGTGAGATATTTCAAGTCTACAAGATATGTCCATGTGGTGTCAAATTATCATAATGTCCTGATAGTAATAAGAAACATAAAGTTCCAAAATTTGACCACATTCACTACATCTCCAAAGGGGTTAAAAAGCTCCACAACTTGCTCCAAACCAAGGACTGGCCAAGGGGCTAACTCATAATACCAACTTAAGGACTTGCATCAACCATCTCATGGTTTACATATTAAAATTTGAAACTCACAAACCCTCAAAGGCCAAAAAAACCTAAACTCACTTCAACTAGGTGAGCAAAAACTTCACAAATCCTTCCTTATGTAAGTCATTAATTTCAAGCCAAAGAGTATGAATGAGACCAAAATTGACCAAAAAAAGGAAAGAAAAATGGGGTCCAGATTTTCAATGAGGCATGTGTGCAAGGCACAACCGGGTGAGAGGGGAGATGTGATAGATGTAGGGTCAATGGATGGATATGAAGGCTTGGTAAGTGGGGATTAGGCTTGAGCAATTGATAATGACACACTAGCCAATTGTTAGTGATTTGGGGGCCCCAATTCAGCTAGTATTAAGAGCATGACATTGCGAAGAGTGGTAAGGAGGTGGGAGAGTATTAGAATAGGTGGATTCAACAATGATAGTGGTAGCAAAATTATTAAGGGAGTTGATGGATGGTATAGTAGAGATGGCTTGATGTAAGATGTGCTTGTATAGGTAAAGGTAGTAGAGGGTGGGTCGTTAGGGTCACAACCATTAGAGGAGATCAAAGAGATCTTACGTGTAGAGATTGTGTGGATGCAAGAGTAGATGAATTCTTTATAGATAGATTTATATTCCTTAGATAGAGAGAGTGGATTACATACTTGATTGGATGCTTCACAAGAAAAGAGCAGCACATTAGAGGCCTAATTAGACACTTCATAAGTAGAGATTTAGAAATTGAGATAAGAGAGATTAGGCTAGAGGATGGTTGGAATCATAGGTATTTCCCAAGAATTATAAGCTATGATAAGGGCATTAATGGATGCACAATATGCACTATGAGAGGCTCAATGATCATCATGAGGTGTAAAAATACAAATGATTGTTATATGATCATGTGCTATATTGGTAGATCAAAGGGGGCCCTCATTTGTAGAGTAATTAAGTGCTTTATCAAGGGGTTTAGACAAATCATAGTTTTTTAGTAGGCTACTACAACCACCACCATTAATAGGGGAATACACTAGGCCATAAGAGGGAGGGGGCAACAATGGAAATCGTGTATGATTGGTCATGGTGGATGATTGATTTTGATGAGGCCATGTGCTAATTTATATTTTTTCAAGATAATGTATATACATTCCACAATGATATGATATATGAATATTTTTTATTGATTCACGGATTAAGTTATATGATCTACTCATGTATGGATGTGTTATGATTTATAATTGTAGATGGTTATTTATGATGGATGCATGTTTTATGGTTTATGAATGTATGAATATATGGTTATGATTGTATACCTTTAATTTGTATGTGTTTGATTATGGCACATGTGTGGAGGAAAATTAAGGTTAGTTAGAAAATTATGTTAGTATATGATGAAACTAGTAGATTAATGATAAAAATAATGGTAGAAGGATGATAATAGTGGTTCATTTTACACTGAATGCACTTGAAGATAGATACAAGTATGCACTAAAATAAGGTAAGAAACTTAGATTTGCTACAACAATTGATGTCATGCACCTATTTGATAGAAGGACCATGATGATGATGTATCTTGTGCATAAATGAATGAATCAAAAACATAGCAAACAAGATGATATGTGTTCACATAGTCAATGCATGTAATTATCTTGATGGGATATAGAACATGCCCCAAATTTACCCAACAAATTTTACCTAAATTTTAAGTTAAAAAGTAAATAACACAAATCCTCAAGTACATGGACATAATTTTTTTTCCTTTTCATTATCATAAATGCACATTACATATATCATAACATGAATAAAGTAATCATTACATAATTTCCAAAATTCATCTTTCAAATAAGTTTTACAAATGATTCAATATCATAATCATATACATATCATAACTCACAAGAGTTCAGTGGTTCATTGTGTTAGTGAATGTTATGTTATATTACATTGTCTACCACTTGTTTACGTTTCATATGGTATCAGAGCTTATTGATATCTCTATTTGTGTGCAACGATGAGTGGCAATTAGGTATTCAAATTTTATGTAGTTTTGTTTACTGGGCGCGAAGATGGAGTAAACATATGGCGCTTTGCAAAGAGTGATATTTATGAAGAGCTTATAAAAGATTTACGTTGATAACTGAGTAGAGATAATTTGATAAAGGCACTGCAAATTTATAGATGAAGCGATGATCAGAGCTTTGATGTTTTTGTGCCTGTGAAAATGGTGTGAGAGGATGCTCGATCTGGCAGGCCGTGTGAACTTTGATGTTTCCCTTTATTGTTGCGTTGAAGTTGTATGCAGGTCGTCTGCTGGTACGCTGTGAAGGCATATTCAAACTACAAGAGACGGTAGGCGTATCCTGCCAGGTGAAGAAAAGGATAAAATATTACCACATGTGGGTCAGGTAACTGCTTTTGTTTTGGTTTGATGGTTGCATGCAAGGAGTTTGAATACAAGGAGAGGTTAAGGGTTGTTCGCACTTTGATTTGGTGAAGTAATTAAAATAAATGTTAATTTAATCATGGCTACATATAGATATACTACACTTGTCATGTATGTCTGATATTGTGTAAGGAGGACACAGGGTGTGGAAGGTGCAGATTTACTTCAATCTAATTTCCTAGCTTTCAATGATCATCTTACTTTCTATTTGAAGTGAAAAGCCATTGCACTTTAGTATTTGTATTTTCTTGTTCATTCACCTCCTACGATGCATGGAGAAAGTTAAGATTTGAATGAGTGGGAGTTTGAAGGAAATTGAATGCACTTGTTGTGTGTGGTGGTTGGATACGACTGTTTTTCATTTTGTTAATCTTGATTAATGTCATGTTATGGAGATTGTGAGTGATTGGTGATTTGTAGTTTAGAGATTCACATTGGTCAGTCAACTTTTTGATCATGGTCACACATATTATTTGTCTTGACTTAGATTTTGGAGAGTGTCTACCTATGGTAAGTAAGGATATTGATAGCGATAATTACATGTCTCTATTGGAAACTTTGAAGTATCAGTTTATCAATGGAGTGATTGATCAAGAGTCTATTTTATCTGTTACTCCTCCATCAAAGGTTGCAATACTTCTTCTGATGCTATTTTTGGAGGATAAGAATTAATAGGATCTATTGGATGCTGGTGGCACCGAAGGATGGAATAATTTCCATCATCTCAAGTTAGCTTCTTGTTTTAAGATGTTGCTTTGCATGAGAAGCATTTTTGGCTTTATTTTCTTGCTTTTTCTTGTTACTGCTGATAGATTTGAAGATACATGTATTGTGAAGTTTTCTTTTCAGAGACAAGTAAGGGGTTTAGTGAAGAGTTCAGTATGGATTGTTGCCTAGCAAGCACTCGAGGCTATTGATAGGACAAAACTGAGGTAAATAATAAATTGGATTCAACTCAGTCTAAGTGCCAATCCAGGGATTGTAAGCTCATGAAAGGTATCGTGGCAATTCACACGGGGGCCAAGACTTGTGAGATAAGTGGTTATGAATGCAACCTATGAAAATAAACCTACTGCAAATCAAAGTAATTATGGCGACATGACCTATCACTACCTGATGACAGGATTTGTTCTTTCCTATTCTGGCGACAAGAACTGTACAAAAATTACGACAATAAATTTTGAAACAACTTAATCAACAAATATCATAATGAAATCCAAAGAAATTAATTCTACATGGAAAAAAACACAGATCATAATACACAAAAATGTAAAAATCAACTAAAATTATAACACTTGTAAACATACTTTGCAAACGTAATTAGCTAAAATTATTACACACAAAAATACTTTGCAAAAAATAAATATTTACACTCCATCGGTGGCTGAAGAGTGGGTGCCCTTTCCTCCCGAGTCAATCAATGAATATAGAACTCAAATTTTTTGAAAGAGACTTCAAGACGTTTCTTTTGGTAATAATATTGAATATATTTTATTCCTTTCTGGCCTTCTTAGCTAAGCTAATATTACATATAGGTGTTTATATGGCTTTCATGATGCATAAATAGAAATATGTGTGTAGTTTACAAATCAATAGTGGAGGTAAATCGATTGGTTAAGAAAGATTTGTGTGGCTACATGGCCAACCTTTCTTAACAAATTGAACAAATTCCTAACAATTTTCCAATTATTCTTTGCTGTTAAAACCAAACAACAAAAAGTAACCCCAATAATTTATTAATACATCAGATTTAGTAACGTGGAAAGGAAATCTGGTGTTACATAGTTGGCAGCTTATTTTTCTCAACCTATGGCACATGGCTAGAGGAATGAACAAGAGAAATTGAAACAAACCACGTAGAAGAGGAAACTATAGTAATAAGCATGAGCCATATTTCTATGAAGAAGGATATAGGAAATTCTTGTGAAGGATGTGACAGGAAGTCTATATGACAAGAAATCTGCATGCTGCAAGATACATTTTCCAAGGCTTAAGATGACAACACTGATTAGTAAAGATAATTGATAATTATTTTTCATATTTTTATCCCAAAACCTTATTAAATATCACTCATATATATTTAATCATATGCAACATAGAATAGTAACATTTTATGATAAGATATGGAAATGGAATATGGGGATGGGATTGAAGGCATATGTGAAAGGATAAAATGTGGCATAAAATGAGGCATAAATGGATCTCATCAGTTGTGACCAAGGATTACACCATTACAAGGGTTGAGGAGACAACTTGGAGGATGGTTGTCCAGTAACTACGGTCTAGACCAAGGGTTATACCTTTATGAGGGTTGAGGAGACAACTTGGAGGTTGGTTGTCCAATAATTACAGTCTTTAATTTAGAAGGTTCATGGGAGGAAGAACTTGAGAATTCAGCTAGGGCCTACACCTTTTCGATGGTTACAAGGCAACTTGGAGGAGCCCACCCGATTCAGGATTTGTTTCTTCAAAAGGAAAATCTTCTCAAGAATGTCTACATATTTTGTAATCAATAATTTTTATCATGTAAACCTTAAGAGGGGTCCCTTGGCAAGGTGACTTTGTGGTTTTAGGAACAATGTAATAAGGGGAGAATGTTAGCAAATGTTATGTTATTATTACATTTTCTACCACTTGTTTACGTAGTGTTTGTGGTTAGAGTAGTTATAATGTTAGTTACATCAACTGTATCAATATATTTCACATCTATTTATATTTGTTACTAATCATCATTGAATACATTCAATACATTCAGATTTCTCCCTTAACAGTGGTTGAAGTGTCTACATATGGATCTCACTTCTTTTGTTTCACAAGACTCGATAGCCGACTATAAGAGGGAGAGCATCACCCAAGTGCTTTTCCTCCAACCATAAACTTAAGCGGTCCCCCACACATCTTTCTACCTAGTAAGATGGACCTACCCTTCAATGAAGAGTTTGGTATGAAAACCATGATAATGCACATCTAAGTATCTAGAGTTGTGTCCTACATATCTAGTATGGCCATATAATGGATACCCTCCAACTAGCATGATGATATTGACTAGTATGTAATCCTGGATCACAATGAACTGACAAGGTGTAAGCAGTGGATTTTAAACCTTCTCTGGCTAGATATTTCATATTTATATACAATCGCTCAAAACTTCAAGTGAAATCATATGTTCACCCACCCTTACTCAACTTGGAAACTATAATGACCACTAAACATCAAGGGATACATCCATAATCAAGGTTTAAAAAAAGTGATAACACACTAATAGTAACATCATAGACCTTAAAGGCCTGATACAATCAATAGATTACCCTTTTCCATACTTGTAAGGTTTTACCCAAGATTAATAATCACAAACAAGGTTTCATTCAAAGTGGTGACCCACAAATATTGAATTAATAGACCAAATAAGTTTAACACAATCTCTTGAATTCTTGGTTACATACTTGAACACTCTGGGTTTGGCTACATCCTCTTATTCAATTTATTTCTTTTTAATCATGGAAGTGATGACTCTCTTAATACACAATTATTTAATACTAATTACTCCACGTTATTGGCTAGACACATTTGGTCTCAATCTAAAGCATTGCATAAATTTCAATATGTATAATAATTCAAAATTAAACTTGATTTGAAGATTACTTCATCGTATTGATTTTTAGACTCTTTGTTGTCATATCTAGCATGGTCCCATCCTTCTAGGACACCGTAACCAATCTGGTTATCCTTGACATTAAATAACATATAAAGTCTTATGTTTATAATAATATCTCATAATAAGTCAATATAATAAGCTATTAACTTCTAATAATTCACCTAGGGACCCTTCAACTATTTTCCAATTTTCTCATGGTTCTTTCCAAGTTACCTTGTACATCATTTAGATAAAGTATCTATGATTGTATGTTCATAAGCAATCATATATCTTTTCTCTCAATATGACACATATATTTACATGTTTGAAATGTATGACAAGTTTCTATCTAATCTGGAGGACATTTTTAGCTTGAGAGGAGTTTGTGCTTTTTCACCTTAAATTCTTCTTGCATTATGGCTTTGGGTTGCCAAGACGTAAAGTCCTCTTCTTTAAGATTAATAGAGTCTAGGTCAAATGTATAAGATAGTATCAATCAAAAGATAGTGAGGACATATTTATGTATTCTAACTCTTTTGTTGAAAAATGATACAAACTCTTATTCAAGTGCATCCCCTAACCCTGAGGAATAAACTTACCCTTTTTACATAAGGGATATAGTCATTCGGGAACATAAGTTCTCTACTCAAAGCATTCTATCAAACACATGAGTAGTCACATCATAATATCATCCAACATAGTCCTATTACAACTCTAATCCATTTTGTTGCAAACAACATGGTCATTCAAGCAATATATACCCATTATTATAATATTATAATTATAAATAATTCCTTGATAACTTCACTTTTCAACATATATAGTTATGATAAACTCATATCACACTTTATATAGATTCCCTAATTCAGCTTCATGCAAATTAATGAAAACTCAAGCATTCATATCTATCTATTAGTAAGAGAATGCATATAATGATAGCAGAACAATTTTCAATAAGCACTCACTCACTTTCAAAATAAAAAGAGAGAAATAGAAGTAAGAATATCAAGTGTGCCTGGAAAATATAGCTTCCAATGAAAAACTTGTAACCCTATGCTCTCACATTCAACTTCATCTCACTCACAAATCACACTACTATGATTCTCTCACTCAAAAATCTACTCTCTAACTCACAACATGATCTCTAAAATGCACTCAAGGAACACAACAAAATGACTCAACAAAATGAACTCAATGAGAATGAACAACCATTGCTAAAATGCACCTCTCTATTTTTAAGAAAAAATGAGAAAACAAATGCTACATATAAGCTACTGGTTACACTTGTAACTAAGGAAAAATTTAGGTTAGCAATATAAAGCATAAACAAACTAAACCCTAGCTAACAATGAAGCACAGTGGAACATAAAAGCACAAACAAATGAGCAACCCCACCAAAACCTTCATGCACTCCATAAATCACCTTCATTGCCCCTCTCCATTTTGTTGTAAATAATATTTTCCCTCAGATTTTTGTGAGCAACTATGACCTATGACAAAGACCTTAGCAAAATAATGAAGGATTGTACTCAACAATTGCATGTGTACTCATAAATTTGCAAGCGTGAAGTATGAAAAATGAGGTTGGCATTGCCTTTTTTATAGAAGAGTCAATTTTGGATGAATGGCCAGGATTGTCAGTTAAGAAATGCCCTAAGATGAAAGGTTGAGATTGAATGTGACAACAAGCAATTTGGGTTAGGGTAGCATTAGGGTAAAATTTGAAATGGAGGGCTCTGATTTAATTTTAGGAAAATTAAATCAATGGACATGAATGCATGTGACAAGAGGATATTGGGCACGAAAAAAGAGATTGTTGGAGAATCAAATAATAATTTTAAAATTATTTGATTTATGAGGCAAAATTGACCTTTTGAATTAAAAATAAATTTAATTCAAAAGTGGTGGGACCAAGACATTAAATAAAGATTTTAAATTATTTACTTGGTGGGAAAATGGGAATGGGAATTTAAATAAATAATTTTATTTAAATTTGGAGGGAAAGATAAAAGAACAATTAAATAATTAATGGGGGTTATTTAATTGTAGAGGAAAGTAAAATGAGAATAATAATTAAATAAATTGAGAAATTTATTTAATTATAGACATAGGGAATTAGTGATGTATTTAAATAAATAAATGTAATTTATTTATTTAAATAATAAAGAGGAATAAAAGATATGAATCCATTAAATAATTAAGAATTATTTAATTGATAGTTGAATTTGGACTATAGGACATAATTAAATACTTTAATTATGTTGAGACGAAATATGGTAAGACATAGAAAAATAGAGCTCGCAGGCCTAGGTTATTTTTATGTGTCTACAACACCACCTTTCTTCTTTTTACTGCCACCTCTCAAACATAAAATAAGAACTCAAATCCAAATCTATAACCAAGCAGGTTGAATGGCAAGCTAGGA
Source organism: Sequoia sempervirens (assembly GCA_007258455.2). Taxonomy (NCBI): domain Eukaryota; kingdom Viridiplantae; phylum Streptophyta; class Pinopsida; order Cupressales; family Cupressaceae; genus Sequoia; species Sequoia sempervirens. The sequence continues at coordinate 4,405 of VDFB02203109.1, read as the reverse complement.
ACCTCAATTCCCTATTGTTGGCAGCATAAAATGTCATCTAATTGACACATATAAAGTCCAAAATGGATTCAAACTCTAACTTTTAACTGAGTCATGAGAAATCAATTTGGCATATGCTATTTACCAAGTCATACACCTCAAAAAATGTTGTGCTTATGTTGCAAGAGTTTCTTGTTAATAATTTTCCTTTTCATGTGGCATATAAGTCCATATTACTTTGCAAATGTTCATGCCCTTTGTTGGGCGGTGTAATAGACTTATCATAGCTGGAAAATGATATTAGTATTAATCTTATACATGACACTTTTATCAATCCACCATGCATAGTTATCTTGCCACTACTTGGAAACCATGATTGCCTTCCAATATGCATTTCATATGCTATAATATATATGCTTCCCTTGCCTCCTTTAGCACTTAACCTCCAACACAACTTTTATCATAATATATTATCCATCACATATATTCATATTAACAATAGTATGTGTAAACTCCACTTTCATAAGTATATCTATATATATATATCACATATATTTATTATAATAATTTTATTATATATATATATACACACATATATACATATATATATATTATTATATATATACATATATACATATACACACATATATACATATATGTATTATACATATTACATATTATATACATGTATACACATAACAGTATATATATATACATATACATATATATATATAATAATAACACATATATATATACATATATATATATGAGAGTATCTCGATGACTATAGGTTATATGTATTACACAATATATATACCAGCATTATCATTATTTAATCATAATAACATATCTCTATATATTGATGCATATATGTATATATAATACATATATATTTATATATACGGTTACTTTTACTTTTACAAGTAAATATGTGTTTAATGTAAGAATATGATTGTAATAGGTTCAATGAATGAATGAAATACATGAATATGCGGTAGGATGAGATTTTTAACGCCTTTAATAACGCATCGTACACGTGACGAATATATTTTCATGTTATCAACTACCCTTTCATGTGCACTGCCAGGTATGCACGATCAAACCTCTAGAAGGAGGGTATATCACTCAGGGAGAGGAAGAAGGGACATCATGCATATGATAAATGCACACATACCGCATCGAGTAACTCGGGATGATGGGTATAGATGAATCATGTTAACTTTTGTTATAGAGAAAGTTAGGCTATTGGTTCATGAATCCTTTTATTATTTTTTCAATTTGAATCAAAGTGTTAAAATACTCTTTATGAGCTTGTGATATTTATATGTTGTGTATTGGAGATACATATACATACATACATACATACATACATAAATATATATATATACATACATACATACATACATACATAAATATATATATATATACATACATACATACATACATACATAAATAAATAAATAAATATATATATATATATATATACATACATACATACATATATATATATGTATGTATGTATATATATATGCGATGACACATACATATCATGTATCTGTGTATGGGTATACATAGACATTTCTATCTATGAATTCTCATACATACATACGTTCATATGTATGTGTCGTCGCATACATACTTTTTAACACTTTGATTCAAATCAACAAAACAATCAAAAAAGATTCATAGACAATAACCCTAACATACCCATAAACCCAAAAAGATAACAACATGGTTCATCACATACTAACACTGACTCATCAAGGTTACTCTACCCGGTACAGTACATATGTGCATTTACTCAAATGGCCATGACAATGGTTTCCATACCAACTTCCTCTCCTAGGTGATACTCTCCCTCCCCCTTCTGGAGGGTTTGATCATTTCCTACATACAACTTAGTGCACATGAACGAATTTAGTTGATAACATGAAAATTATATTCATCACATTTCATATATATTATTAAAGCATAAAAAATAAAAATCATCATAATGCATATTCATGTGTTTCATTCATCCATTGAACATATTAAAGTCATATTCTTACATTAAAAACATATTTACTAGTAAAATTAAAAGTAATCTGGTAACTTATAAATGGGTTGTAACATACCCTCTCCCTTAAGAAGCATTGTCCCCAATGATGTAAATTATCATAGAATATAGATAAAGTCAAATAAACTTTTTACTTTCAATTCTCAAAGTCATGTAAGAAATAGGTAAATTCCATTAATCTTAAAATAATTCTTCCCTTGTAGCACAACCCTTTGGCACTCTAGACTATTTGCTACAAACCTTGCAACATCTCTCACTATTTCCTTCTAGAATTTAAGTGATTTACACATCAATCAATTTTTTGTCATTCTAGATTGCCCTGAATATGACACCAAACAAACATCTTATCATGCCTCATTCCTTGACTCTTTTGAGTTTGGTACTTAGGTTTTTCCTCCTATTTTTAGTAGTCCACTCGTATTAAATGAAATATATTCTTTAGATTAAAGTCACATTTGATTCTTGAAAATATAATAAATAAGTGTCTCCTTCGACATTGGAGCATCCACAACTTGGTTTTTTCTTGCCCTTTAAATAATAGATCTCAACATCGTAGTCCAATTTCAGCTCAAGCCATCTCCTCTAATGAGCATTTAAATTGGTTGAGTAATAATTATTTTTAGACCTTGTTGGTTCATTGTTAACTCCAAAAGTTATCCAAATAATTAATGCATCCATAGCTACCAAGCATAAATGATTTATGATAGCTCAAAATTATGTGGAGTATGGTTTCATTCAAAAATATTCACTTTCCTAATTCATGGGTGATAATCTTTCCTTTTTTGAATAAGCATACTACCTAACCTTTTTCTAAACATTAATGATAATCACAAATTGATCTTCCAAACCAAGAACTTATAGAATTGGTGTCATAGTTACTTCTCTTTCCTTTGTCAAAGGCAACAACATTTTTCATGACCATGCAAATCTTCCATTTATAGCTTCTTCGACAACTTGGTTGTGGTCATGAGAAACTTTGGTTATGTGGTTTTTGATCTGAGAACCATGTCTTAGGGAGAAGTCAAAAGTTTTCTCAGACTAGAGATACATCAATAAAATTTATTGAATAGGATACACATCTATATCTAACCTTTTCTTGTTCCATATAATTTTTCTTCTTTCCCTCCTATTCTTTTCCATGACTTATTAAATCATCTTAAAAGGTGAACTCTAATAATCATCTATTTTCTCCGAATTGATTATATTGATTTAACATTCTTTTTGTTGGCTTTCTACAATTGAACAACTGTTGCTTGTCTTCCTTATCCTCACTTGCAAATACTTTTTGTTTCCCAATTTACTTAATTATTCTTCCTCCATATCCAATTTACCCCTAGAACATATTCAAATGATCTTTAAAGGGACTAAACAAAAATTTACTTTTGTTGAAAAACTTGTAAGTTTAATTTGAACTTCAACCAAACTATGCTCTATATGAGCCCTTGTTTGGTTTGCATAATTTACTATCCTAATTTTTGCCTTGCAACCAACTTTCCTAAGGAAAATTTGATCCAAAATTCTTGGTGATTTCATTTTTTTCATAACCTTAGACACTTCAAGGGTTGTTCAGTTCCTTTTTCACATTTTCAAGTCTTAAATCCATATTGATTATGCCCATTTAGGTTGGTGGAATCATGTCAATTTTCTATTGGAAGAATTCCATTGATTTTGTTGTTGGAAACATGAGCATGAGGGATAAGAACAAGGTATATAATGGCGTGTTGTAGTGTTTTCATTAATGCCAACATTATATTTTTATGTGGTGTGGATTATTGCAAATTATTTTGGTTGGTTCTAATAGGTTTTGGAGTGTTTATAGAAGACATTTTTGTAAGATGGTTTGATTTGATAAAGTTGGTTGTAATGGAAAATTGACTAAGTGTCAACTCTATTAATTTTGTATAACAAAGCATCTAGTTTTTGGGTCCACATCGGTCCATGAATGAAGATTTCACTCTATGCTTCTAACATTATTTTGTTGGTTGTTAGAAGTATTTGATTCCATAATTTCATCATGTTTTAGCTTTTGGTTTGAGAGATATAAGTAATAGAAGTTTGATCTGGGAGTTTATAGTCATTTCCTATACAGGGCATTTGAGTAGGAGAGTCTGCACATCTCCACAAATAAGTTTTTGGATTTGCACTTTTTAGGTTAAGTTGACAGATGGAAATAATGTATGAATTCCAATTGGAATTGAGTTTTGAGGTCCACATGTATGGATGTGGATACAAAGTTGAAGGATTTTAGTATTAGGTCTTCAACGGTGCTGACTTAATATGTTTGAAGGTATGCGAAGATTAAATAAGTGTTCTGGTCTTATGTGGGATCTATTATAGGTCTATGCTAACATATTTCAAGTTATTTTGAGA
>VDFB02203108.1:0-10405 GCA_007258455.2 Sequoia sempervirens | reverse complement strand
TCCATTAACAAATTCGAAGGGGAGTACCTAATGGGGAAAGGTAGATTGAGGAAAGTGAGAGGTAATTATAAGATGGTCATGAAGATTAATTGGAATACATTTTACATATGGTTTCTATGTATATTTTACTTATTTAATTTTTAATCTTCAATATACATCAATTATAAATTAAGGTCGTATACTGTGGTATTTAACTAATTATACGTCGTTTGTGAATTTCAATTTTTTTATATACAGTTGGTCGAGAGTGGAGATTCTAATGTTACACAAAGGGAATCTGGTTGTGCATTAACATGGGAAGGTGTGGCTTCATTGGTTAAAGAAGCTCATCGTAATGGAGATTCCAATGTTACACAAAGGGAAATTGATTTAGCATATGGTTTAAGAGATAAACAGGTACGTATAAATATATTAATCACCCATATTATTTAATTATTTTCAAGTATATTGATGTATATATATTTTAAGATTGTTTTCTTTGTATACATTCGGCCAAGAATAAATCGTTTTATCAGCGGCGATATTGCAATAAATTTTTTACATGTTTGACGCATGCGGGAATTGAAACACCAAGGCTATGTGGTACAATGGGCGTAAATTTTGAATCAAAATGTTGAATGACATAAGAAGAAAACTTGTGATTACGGTAGCAACTACCGGTCTTTCAAATTGTGCGTGTTTCATCAGAAGCGACATACATCGAAACCTCAAAAGTATTGAATACTATGGGATTTTGGATTATACTTGAGTGTGACTTGCAAGTCCAACCAGGAATTAATTACATGTGAACATCATCCTATGGGTATAGGCATATGATTGAATAGAAAATGATCTGAGAGAGGCATTGAACATTATAATGGGTTTACCATGGTTAATACAAGGTTGATCGGTGAGCTGGAAATGAGCCCTATGTTCTTCCAAACCAATGTGAGCAGATATTTTAGTCAGAGGTTCCAAGTAAACCGGGTTGGTCATTTGTTGTTAGACATGATCCAAGAGGAATTCCAATAAATTATAATATGGTGGAAGAAGAAGATACCGAAGAACTAGAAGATGATGTAGATGATGATTAGGATCAACAGTTAGTTGATGATATTACGGCAAAGATGTCAAAGAGGAGGAACTAGATCATGATGATGTAGGAGTTAATGTTCATGAAGATGATATCGTGTGGATGATGACATTATCAAAACTAATATTGATGACGATGATGATGATATGACCAATCCTTACAATGTCGAATCTGGATCAGATGATACAGACAAAGAGTTGGATGAAGAAGAAGATCAATGACATTGAAATGTATAAGTTATGCGATTATATTATCTATTTGATATTAATTTCTTGATAGAATTATATTTTACTTATGTGGTTACATAATTAATTCATGATGTTTTTAATTTTTATGCCATTACATAATTAATTTAATGATGTACTTTTTAATGTTTGAAAGGTCAAAAAATTAAAACATTTCAATAGTGATGTTAACAACCTTGAAATTAGTGTGTTTTATGTTTCATGTGATCATAAAAGATTAAAAAGTCAGTTGTAGAGGTGGTTGTTCAGTGGTTGACGTGTATGTTGGTTCATATTTTTACAATGTAACCAGGTTTGTCTTCTAATCTATCTATGGAATTGCCAATTCCAATCGAAGGTAGCTCGAAGGACCTAGACCAACTGATGAGGACTTTAAAAGCCTCCTACACTTCAAGCTCTACAAGACCCGGGAGGGTGATCCCTTAATGTGTTTACAACCTTTGCACCATTATTATAAACAACATTAACAATAGTAGATGATCTCACTTAATAGCTCAACACGATAAGATAATATCAACTAGAATTGGTTGTTCATAGACAATATCAACTATCTGAAGCATGAGATGACTAAACACAATCCATTGTATAAGATAGTCAATGATTTGCAATTTGTAGCAAGCTCTAGGCAAAGACAAACAAATACTGAACTACACTAATAATTACAACTTAGATCAGTGCCATATATCCATTGCAAGAGTCAAATTTATAAGCATCTAGAGGTTTATAACAGATTTAATACATCACATATAAGATCCCTGACAATATTGCATTACAATTTCATCAGTATGCATTCTAACCTAGGACTACTTATCAAATCCTTATATAGCACATATCCGCCTATAATCCCATTCAAGCATTTTAATTAATTCGTTGAATTAAAGCTAAAATAGAATCATACACACCACAATAGTGAGATGGATAAAACAACCCTTAGTTATTTCATTCAAAGTTCAAATATGCATGTACAATGGAAATACATGAGCTCAAATTTTCATTTCAACTCAAATGCTAGTACTGTTATACAACATTAAATCTCTATGAACTCAAAACCTATTACAGAATGACTCAAAACCTAAATTGCATTTCTCTAAAACTATCAGACTTTACAATTCGCTCTACAACTTCACCTAGACTCGACAAAAATTATCTAACTTGCTAACGTGTACTTCTGGCCTTGAAATCCTTCTTATAGAAAATGAAGAAGCAAACAAGCACTGGGACAGAAAGTACACCTGTCACCAGTCAATTGGAGCACCTGGTGATATTCCAAAATTTGTTACAACAGCCACCACCTTGAAAAATATTCTTGTTCATCATATCAGCTGAGGAACGTTGATGCAAAAAACCACAAGAAAATTGTACTGAGAAAGCCATCAACACAAAACTGGAACTGTTGCAACTGCAGCATCTGATCTGCCACCTGTTAGTAGTTCACTTCTTTTACTCCTCCTAAGTCAAATATTTAGTTACCAAATTCTGGTACTCATCATCATTCGGCCAGTCAAAATTAATTACGTCATCTACCTTGGTATTATAAGGTGTGTATTTTACCACTACCTGATTCGCATCCCTTTCAAAAGATTCCAAAAATGAGCTGGTACTAATGATTTTGTCCATACAGCTCACCAACAAATCATAGTCTAAGTCATCACAAATTCAATTGATTTGATCATTGATGGCCTCACTTGCTTGATCCTACCATTGTTGAAATGACCTAATTTTCCTCTGCTCATCAATTATATCAAGTAACAATGTGTTGCCCCAATCATTGAAATTCTTCACCAGCTCCCTAATCTTCCTACTCAAGTCATCTGGTAAGGTCTAAAAACCTTGCAATGATTTTACTAACACATGAGTAGGCTTTAATGATTGGGGCCTATTATTTATATCAAACCTTGAGGCCTTATACATGATATCCAGATCACTGGCCCTAGGGATCCAATTTTCAATTATTGGTATCACTACTTCCTGATCCCTATCAATATTCTTTATTGCTGCTAACAGCAAAGAATATAAAGAATGTATAGATAGCAATTTGCTATCAACCTTTTCATTTAAATGTCTCAAAATAGTAGTAACAATTTCATTTTTCTTTAAGAGATATCCCTCCTCACTTTTCTCTAATGATGCCTACAATTCATCAATTTTTTGCAAGAGCTACTTCTTTGTAGGATCGACAGAGCACTCTGTTTCTTCTTCAACTTCCTCTAAAGAAAAGGTGAGGACGGGATTTTGACTGGGAGATCCTGGTGTGGAAACAATTGGAGAAGAAGGAGGCACTGACCCTACTGTGGAAGGTAATGTACTGGTTCCTAGAGCACTTGATGTCTCCCCAATCTTCTTATACCTAAACCTCTCCACTTCAGTTTGCAACTCAACATTTTTCTACTACATCTTGTTGTACTCCTCAATCAAAAAGTTATGTTTTTCCATTAAGCTCTTCCTTTCAGCTTCCTCCCTTTCAACAATCTTTTGGGCCAATTTGGCCACATTCACAGTCAAATTAGTGGCCTCAGTGGTTGAGGTCTCTGAAGCTCTCTTTATTATCAATCCTCCCTTAAAATTTGGATTAATATCAAAAACGTCTGATTTCTCCCTTGTGGGGCCAATGCCCAAATTGCCAGAGTTTCATATTCCTCACTGAAAGCAGAGTTTTTCAATGTTGCCTTGACCTCTTCTTCAGAGTCTTGAAAGGGATTCTTAGACTTCATAATAGCATTAAAGGCTATTGCATCTGCAATGTCTCATTCAGGCAGAATTAATACACCAGCCTGACTCACCAGTTTTCTTCCTTCTTCAGGAGTGATGTTCTTGAATTCTTCCATTAATTCAGCTTTTACCTCCTCATCATTCTCTTGGTCTGACCTGTCAGGCCTTAGTTCTCTTCTCTACCTACATTTATCTTGATACTCTTCAAACTTCATCCTCCATACCAATTGCAAGAATACAGGAGTTTTTACAAATGTATTGTCATCTAGAAACTCTTTGCATGCCTCCATTCTTGCATCTTGTACACTTTTACCTTTCATATCTAAATCAGATAAAACTAATTCAGCTGGCCTAGGAGGGGAAGGCATACCAACTTGCATGTCTTGATCAGTAACAATAATCTCATCCATCAGATCCTCCTGTGGTTGATCAATTATTTGCTTCTTAGGGCTTGGCTCGGATGGTGGTGATGAGGGATTGTCTTTCGGTGATGATTCTAAATCAATAATTTTGATTGCCCCAAACACTTTGAATTTTGGACTTGGTTGTGGACGCACTTTCATAATCTGTTTTCCTTTTATGTTCACTTCTTCTTCATCACTGCTACTATCCTTTTTCCTCCTATAAATGGGCCACCTTTTCTGTAGGCCAGTATGCTGGCCTTGTTTCAATCGGTCTCACACCTTACTCTTGTACACCCAGACTCAATTCTAAATTTACCTTTTTTTTCCTCAATGTGCCCATAATTTCCTTGAAGTTTCCTATTAGAAAATCAATTTTCTTATGGTGGGGACTGAACTCCAACAGTGGATCATATTTCGGATCCATTTTATGCACAACATCTAGTAGCTTACCATAAGCTATCCATTTCTCCTTGTTCAACTCCTGTCTATTCAAATCAAATTCATTTCTAATCAAGTCTTCAAGGAAATTGAACTCATGCACAAATTTTCCAATTTTTATTCTGTCTGAAAACAGCAAAGAAACCCTCAGAATCATGCTGCCGCTTTGGTCCACACCTTAAATGGTAATCATCAAATAAATTATCAAAATGCATCCAGCCTCCCTTTGAAAATACAAAATCAGACACCACTATATAATCTGGGAAAAATGTTCTCTTACCCCTTCCAGTGAGGTTGTCCTCATGAATACAACCTATCTGCCACATAACTTCTGCAAATCCCACTCTTGGTGGCACATTGTATGGCAGTATATGAGGGGCTCCCTAAAAACCATATACTCTCAAGATAGTGTTGACTGGGTATGGGATAATGTCACCCCAGTTATGGTAAACCTTCAATTATGGCTTCCTCTACTTTGGCCTAAGAAAATCATATAATTCCTCAAGGATCCTAAGTATATTCACCATTAATCTATCCCTTAATCTGGAAGCAAAACAATTATCAAATTACACATAACTAGTGCTTTCCTTATTACAAGATAAATTTGTAGCCCATATCTGTACTGGCAATCTTTCTCCATCAACTGATTGCTTTAATTTCATCCTCTTAGAGAAAAAGTCAACATTCTTAAACAAAAACATATGCATTAGCATAGAATACCAAAAGAATTGAGTGTCAGTATCATTGTTTTGAAGCTCTGACATCCCTTCATGCATCCTCTCAGCCAAGAAAGAAGTGACATCATAGGTCACAGAGAAGTTAGGGTGTTGTATTTTCACCCCCATGAACATATAAGCAATGGGCATTACTGTACCAGGACTGAAACCCAAAATCTGACATAAAGAATAGAAAGTAGCCAAGAAATGGTTTGCAAAACAATTTAATTTGAAAGGTTCCTGGTCACTGGGGCTGATATGAAATTTTGAACCTCCTGCCCTAGCCATATGAGGTGGAAGCAACCTTGCTCTAAAAAGAGATTTCAGCTTTGCATACTCCTGCTTCATTTCCTCAAGGTTGATAGGAACCAAGTCTTCGCTCAGTTCACTCAAGTCAAAAATATGTTGGACCTCTTCTCTGTTAATGCTCAATAGAACCTTTCCATCATTGTCCCTGATTATCCGTGTAACAGGGTCATATCTTGCAGCCACTGCCCTAAGCAGGTCTACATCAGGGAATACATTTGGTACAACCAGCTTCCCCATATCATACATCCATCCATTTGAAAAAGGGTGAGGAAAATTCCTCTGTCGGTACCACAATCTGAACAATTCCAAGCCAGTGAGGGGAACCCTAGCATTGGCAATGTTGGAGCAATTATACACTAACCCTTCCCTTAGGATTTTCCCTCGCATTAGGACCAATCCCTTCCTCCTATTATTTGTTGACAAGGGCAATTGATCCAAGAAATCATCATACAAGTTTCGTTTCAAATATTCAGTATGGCCAGAATGTTGCTTGGGTGGTGCCATCTCGGACAAACTAGGGCTTCTTTACAACGTTATAATTCAAAAAGCTAGGACTAACTAAAGATAGAAAATTACAGGACAAAACACTGCAATTTCTCACAACTATAATTAAACTATAGCACTAACACATTCATCAACAAGCTCACAGCACATCCAGCTAATCCTTTCCCAAATTCAAATGCAAAATGACTAGGAGGCACAGAAAATAAACTCACCGCTTTGTTTGCAGAACTCCCAAATTTTGGCTGCAGAAACTCGCAATTCTACCCTCAGCTCTGAAACTACTCCGTGAAATGTTTGAATGCTTTTTGATACAAACCAAGCAGAAAAATTGATTTTATTGTCAATCAAATCACGCCAGTAAGTGTCTCATCCACCATTAAAGCTCAATTTCGCGTTGCACAAATGACTCCAACCATATTTGATGCAGATTTAAATTCGAGTCGTCGATTCTTCAGCTTGATCAAATCATTGACAACCACCTTCAAAACAAGCTGACACAATTGCCAACACGGTGATAAGGGGCCCACCTTACCATACACTATGAAGGAAGTCCACGTGGCAGTTGCCCGCGATATCGCAATCCTGAAACTTCTGATCGCGCGATGGCGGGCAACCGTTGATCCTGAGCATCAATGATCTCGTTCCTTTAACACAGTCGCCAGCCATGTCGTTAACCTTAAAGCAGCTTTTCCAGCGAGATTATAACATATCCGTCGATTTAGAATATGTGCGTCTCAAGAACACTTTAGTAATCCACCCCTTAATACATTTAAATCCGGCTAGTGTTTCCTTTACTCTTTAGGCTTCATCGGATGAGACACGTGGTGCCTGCCCGTGATTTCGCAATCAACCCAAGCACCATCGTGGGATGGCGGGGAATGGCTCAGATCAAATGGAAGTTGGTCAGCGATAGCGCAAATTTGATCCCCCGGATAGGACACGTGCTGCCCGCTCGTGATTTCGCGATCCTTCAATTCTCGATCACGGGATGGCGGGCACTGTTGATATCTGCAGGAAATAGATCAACGACAGCACTAAATCAACCCTTGCAAAATAAAACATTCATTAAAAGGAGAAGTGGGCTTTATTAGGCGGACGACAAACAACAACATAAGTTGTTTTAAAAATGATGAAGCACGAGGTTATCCAAGACTTAGGGAAAAATAAAACCCAGTGGAGGAGATAAAATTAAAACAAAGGGGCCTGGCCTAGACGAGCCGATAAGACATAAGTCATTTTAAAACCCTTCAAAAAGGTAACAGCGAAAAAGATCCCAACCTAGGCGTAAAGTAAACATAAGGGTTTTACATATAGGCAAAGCTAAAACCCTAACCTTAGGAATTTTCCAACACCATGAAAGACCAGAGATATAAGGCAAGGCAATTTCATCCCCTAGAATGACATGTGGCGCCCGCCCGCGATATAACAATCGGTAAAAATACTGCAGCTTCTGATCATGTGATGGCAGGAAAGCGTTGATATCCAAAGGCAATTTGATCAACGGTAGTGCAAATTCAATCCCTTCTGCAAAATAAAACATTCATTAAAAAGGATGAGGGGACATCACTAGGCCAATAGTAAACAATGACATAAGTTGTTTTTTAAAAGATGAAACACAAGGCCAACTGAGACTTAGGAAATAAAACCCTGCAGAGGAAATAAAGTATTAAAATCAAAGTTGGGTTTTAATTTTAATCCGGTGACGTAAGCCTAAGCCATTAACCCCAGTGGTCATTCACCGACGGCTTAGCCAAATCCTTTCATTAATAACTAACCGTGCAATGTGTAGGTTTTTCAGATTCGAAGATATGGGAGAAGATCTTAATCGTACCCCGCCAACTCACAGACCTAAGGTGTCACCCTGTTATTTGGCATGAGGTCAGCAAAAGGTAGATGTGTGTCTTGTATGGAATGTGGGGCCCAATCTCCACTATTGAGCTCATAACCTGTGGTTTTAGATCGACAACCAAGATCAAAAGCTAATGTAAATCTCTGTTGTTCCCTGCTAGTTTGTAGGAGGAAGATGAAGGTTGGTTAAAAGCCACGAGGTCAACGAGATTGCAATGCGTAGCTCTAGCCATTCAGTTTGCAAAGTGCATAGGACCTACCGACATGGTAGTTGGTTTCCGAGAAGGATTAATGTTATTGGTCATGAGGAAGGTGAACGATGCTTCATTGGATGTCAAACTGAGTTAGCCCGAGATAAACCATTTGATCTGCCAACTCTTCAGGAGATTAGTGAGCAATATTCAAAGTTGGAAAACGACACATGGTGGTCGTTTTATCGTACAACTAGTGAAGCATTAATGAATTATTTCTTGCTTGTGTAGTCACATCAATCTCAATCTGTGTGAAGATGTCGTTGTTGGCAATCATGAAGGGTGATTTTTGGATTCTCATGCAGCTCAAGTTAAACGGTGACAGTACATACGCCACCAAATTGCCATGTTTGCACATGCATTTTTACTAAGCATTGATGAAGGTTGCCATTACCTCACACAATAAATACAAGAGGAATTAACTGCTAATAGTGTCATTCTTGTAGCAGTTAGAGCACTTTGTGGGTTGAGTCTAATCAAGTTTGAGTGCTTGTCTGACAAGAGAAAATGAGTAAATTAGTAAGGAGGTCTGTTCGTTTGAGCTCACAAAAGCTCAGTCCTGCTATTCAGGAAGGTGCTTTGGTTGAAAAGCCTAGGCTTGTGCCCACTAGATGCAGTAGAAGGTTGCAATTCCAGGACGTTGTTGCTCAACTAGTAGATGACAAAGGCAAGCAGTCGGGTGTGCTCTATTACAAGTGTCAGTAGGAAAATAAGGTATGGGCATGGCTCTCCGATGCCAAATTGACTACCATTGACCCACGAAAGCAAATGGCCTCGGGATGATGCAGAACTCAAGACCTAATCGACCACCGCCTTTATTTACCTCGCCTTCAATCGGCGACCGCCTCGAGCGATGGTTGAGGTATATTTCTGTGGTGCCATTGGCTGTTAAACCCCAAGTGAACTGGGACAAGAACCATATTGGGAAAGGACAAGAAAGAGGAGGAGGTTGAGGGTCTACCATATTGGGCAACAACTATAAGTGGGCATGTATATCGAGGTCTGAGTGTTGGTAAGGGTAGGGTGGCGGGTAAATAAGAAGTTGTTGTGGTGCCTTCGTGGAAATTTGGTTGCCTGGTTTTTTTGTGTGGATAGCAACAAAGGGGATTTTGATGACAATTTGTGTTCCCATTTCTGATGGTAGTTACAACTTTAGCTTTCTCGTGTTTGTGCGCCACTATGTTTTGTAGATTCAATGTGTGGGAAGTTTTGAAATGAAAGTCAAATGCAATGGAGATTTTGTTCAAATGAAAATCTGTGGTGAAATTAAATTTGAGCCCAAAGCTTGTTGCTCCCTTTTCATATAAAAGGTAATTCAAGGCTCATTTGTAGGGAGAGAGCTAATGACTAGCTAGGTTTTAAGTTGAATATATGGGTAGAAAGATAGGAATAGAATAGATAGCCTGTTTTGAGTTTTGGATGAATATATGCAAATTATCTTAAATTGTATGGAGATATGACTTATAAGCATGATTAAACATATAATTCTAATATATTTTCTCTCCTTATGTGGATTTGAGTGAATTTTGAATGAAATGTTAATGATGTTGTCATTCTTCTTTTGAGAATTTGTTCAATTGTGTGTCTATGTTTTTGCTTTGATTCAAGAAAATCAATTAAATGCTTAAATGGAGTCATAAGTTTACAATTATTTATAAAGGATTTGATAAGTAGTAATATATCAGAGAATTGAGCTCCATAATGCAAGGTATTATATGAGTAGCCCATTCTATTAAATTCTTGGGTCATTTCTGCTAACTGTAAATGGGTAACTAAATATTTAACTAACGAAGAATAAAAGAATAATATGTAAATGGGACACTCACTCACTCCCTCTATCTCTCTCCCCTTAACCCTAAACCCTTAAACCCTCTACCCTCTACCCTTAACCTCCCTTCCTTTATCTCTC